>JAXFYN010000033.1:1317869-1436480 GCA_036172215.1 Camellia granthamiana | reverse complement strand
CTTCATAATATATGCTAAAAATGTATCTTACATGTTACTAGTGGTTACTACATTTGCTAGATGAAGTATGGTTTGAAAATGAAATGTTTTTCCCCTTTTTTGAAATTTCCAACAGGCCCTTATATTGTTTTTATTTTAGCAAACCTTCATGAACTCAAAATCTATTTTAAAGGGGTATTATTTGACATATATATATATATTTATTCACCCAAAAATTTTTTTTTTTTGGACATATATAGAGTACGTGAGAATTTTGGCGAAGACCATGGATGTATTTTTATGACTTCTTTTATTTTTCTAAATACTTGGTGCAAAGAATATGTTAAAAACAAAAAACTTTAGAAATTTCTAGAAAATTATAGAAAAATGATCCCACATTATTTTTTATATCGAAATCTTCCTCCAACGATTAGCTTTCAAAAAATATTTATTTCAATGCAAATGAATAAGTATTTTAAGAGAAACACCAGTTTTTGTAACAGTTGTCAAATCTGGACTGAGTCTGTGTATTTCTTAAATATCTAAAAATCTAAAAGAGCCACCCTACTTTCGTAAAATGATTCTAAAACTTGATTTGATTCTCTACAAATCCCCAAGAAGCCACTTGTCTGAAACCCTTAAAAATAAGGGGTACTTACGAGTAGGTCCTAATAAGTGGACTTGTTGTCTAATAGGTCCTATGAAAAAAATTTGTCATAAAAGAGTCACTAATTGTAAGTTTTAGCGACAATTTATAAAAATCATGACAAAAAAAATCACTAATTGTCAATTTTTAGCGACATATATAAAAAATTGTCACAACAAAATTATTTTTAGCTACAATTTTATCAAGACTTATTTTCAATAGGACTTGATGGGAATTAAGTCCAACTATTAGGACCTATTGGTAGTTTACCCTAAAAATAATTTTTCTATATTTATTTTTAAACCGGTGTAGTGCTAGAAATCTGAACAGTGTGGTTCTTGTTGTAATTTAATGCTTTTGTGCTATCATTCATGTATAATTGAACTTATTATGACATGTTTGTTTATAATATATGTTATACTTGAATGCTTGAGTTTTACCTAGAATAGGCTTATTATGCTCTTACTTGTGCTAACCATTATTGTGTAATGGACTTAATGGGAAAAGGGAAAGCTAAATGGGTCGGTAAAGAGGGTTGACGACCACACTAGTTATATATGATGAATGATGGGAATGTTAAGTTTGATATTAGTAGTGGATTAAAATGAGCAAGTTTTACGCAAGTGGTATCCGTGTCCAATTCTTGGGGTTGGGAGGATGAAATCTCTTTGGGAGATTTTGTAACACCCCTAAAATGATACAATAAATATGATTCAAAGCATAATTAACAATTACATCAATCAGAGTATAGAGTCCTTTCATTACATGAAGATATTAATACAAAAGAGTTCAACATAAATAAATGTCCTTTGGGCTTACATCTTTCCAAGTCTTGGCTTGGTTACAACAAAAAGAGACTAGCTAATACAAATTTAGCCCTAGGCTATACAAAAATAGAACAAAACAAGAAGCTCTTGCTTCCCAAAGATTCCTCCAATGCTATTGCCTTGGTGAAGGCATGCCATCATTACTTGAAATTTTTTTCCCAAATAGGGTGAGCCATAGCCCAGTAGGAATAATCTAACATAGTATATGAGGTTTAACAAAGATATGAGTGCAATGTGCATGTACAATACTAGTGATAAAACATTCACGTTTTATATAGTCATAAAATATCAAGTCCATATTTCATTTTCTTTCAATCCATGACCCAACTTCATTATTTTCAATAACCCAAATGAGACTACAACTCAATGGTTCAACAATTACATAATCAATACACAAACACTTAAACTGCCATTTTACGGATATTTTGTTCGTGGGATCGGCACCCATGTATAAATTTCGGGACTTTCACCCTGGACACTTTAGCCAACTTAATTATAATGGAGTCCATTCCCTTTCTCCTCCCAAACAATCATACATATGCAATGTATATAAACACATAATCACACATAGAGTACATCCCCTTTCTTCTCTCAAATAATCATACATATACAATGTATTCACAACATGATCATATTCAATGATAATCAACTATGGACTAGTTTCAATTCACCTAATCCACATGCAATTTCTACAACAATCAAAGTTATCCTCCACCGATAGCCCAATATAGATATTTCTAAACAGATATACAATCTCAAGACAGATAATTTAATCAAAATTTCCAAGAATGTGAAGCATTTCATTTTCAATTCCACCATCCATTCCAATACCCACTCAATTCCATGTTTACAACACCAAATTCAACTATTTATACAAAATAGATATGATAGTCATTTTAGGGAAAAAATCTCCCTTTTCAAAATATCAACCCAAATACCAAAATCACCCATTTTGACACCACAAGACTTCATTTTCAAACCTCATGTTCATTTCCAAAAACCCTTCTTTTACATTTCACCTAGGTTTGCTCAAGTTACTCCCAAATATCACTATTGTTACACAATCACAAATAACTAAGTTAAAGCCCATAACAAAGTGTAGAAAATCCCCAGCAAGGATAGAACTTCAAAAATGTCGAAATCCAACTTTAATTGGTTCAAAATGAAGATCTTGAGAAGCTCTACCTTTTTATCAAAGGAAGTAGGGTGGATAGATCACTAGATCTAGGTGGAAATTTAGAGAGAATGTAAGTTTTAGGTAGAGAGGGCCTCACTTTAGGGCTTTTTTTGAAGAATAGATTTGAAAAAGTGATATAAAATGATATTTTTGTGATCTGATATACGCGCAGTCCGCTCGAGTGGAGAAGTTGATGCTCGAGCATCAGACACAAAGTTTTGTTTCGCTCGAGCGTAAAAGTGGCATGCTCGAGCGCAAAATACACACATCTAGAACTTTGCAGACAACAGGCAGACCGCTCGAGCTCAAAAAATCCTGCTCGAGCGCCAACCCACTCAAGCGTAGGAAATGCCGCTCGAGCGTGGAAAACACTTCTCCAGTATTTTGCAGACAAGCAAAGTATTGAAGGTTTGCAAAACCTGCTCGAGCGCAAGAAGGCCTGCTCGAGTGAAAGACCAAAATTCTAGGCAACACAGGTTTGGAAAAACAAGCAACCCATCTATTTCAAACACACAACCACAACCCAATAACCAAAATAAAAGGGAGACAAGGGAAACAAGATATGAATCACCATTGAAAACCACACTAACCTGAGTTCGAACTACCCCAAGTGACGGGTCAAAACCAGAATCGCTATAGATTTCTAGACTGCTAACAACTAATCATGTAACCTTTGTTATTTATTTGAATATCATGCTCCCTTTCCCTGTTATTGTAATTGCTATTGTGTATTAGATGGGGAAAAAAATGGACATGGTGTGTGTGCGTTTATTGGGCATTCAAAGCTCATGGCGTGTCATGCCAGGTGCCAAAGAGGAGCTTGCAGCAGAAGACGACAAACCAGAAATCTTCGAAGACATTTGGCTATCCTAGAAAAATTAAATTATTTATTAATTTTATTTTATTTATTTATTTATTTTTGTTTTGAAAAGTCCATCTGAAGCTTTATTTTTGGAATGTAATGTTGATGGAACTAACCTTTGTAACTAAGGATGTTTGTAATTATCCTATTATTGTTATGTACTTATACTTAAAACACCAATATAGTTTCCTACGTTGCTTATGAGACCTTACGTCAATTCCTTTTAAGATTTGTCAAAAGGGTAATGCATTACCTAAGAAAGCTGGACTTAGAAGGGAGGCTAACTTGACTCCTCCAGCAACTTAAGATCTTACTTGGTTATTGGCCATATGACTCATTAGTGACTTTTCCTTGACTATAACCCTTAGTGTAGATTTTGAAAAGTCCATCTAAGATCTTTTTTTCCTTTTCTCTCTTGAAAATATTTTTTTCTCTTCTTTTTTTCCTTTCCTCTAGTCTCAAATTTTTTTCCTTCTCTCTTTTTATTTTATTTTATTTTATTTTTTATTTTTCTGATCTTTCTCTCCAATTTTTCCCCTCTTTTTTGATTTTTTCCCCCTTCCCTATTGATCTTCCCTTGCCCCTTTATAGAAGAAAAAACCCACAAGCAAACGAAATACAATTCAGTGTGGAGTTGAGGTTTTCAAAGAATGCACAGTAAAAATTACTGTGCGCTTTATAATATAATAATATATAAAATGTATTATTAGCATAAATATATGTAAAAATACCAAAAGAAATATAAAAACACCCACAAACATGTAAAATTATAAAATAACAAAATAAATGGACTAATAAAATATATTTTAGCAGGCCAAACATGTAACATAATTAGGCCAAAGTAGGTCTAAAACAAAAGAAAACAAAAAAAGAAAACGGTGGAAAGCTGGGGAGTTTAAAAGGGTGAATAGTAACTTGATAATATAATAATATATGAAATACATTAATTATATTAATATATGTACAGATAGTTAAAATATTATAAAAACACACCAAAACATGTAAAAGTATAAAATAATAAAAATGAATGAACTAATAAAATTTATTTTAACGGGCCAAATATATAACATAATTTGGCCAAAACAAATGTAGGTTGGGATTAAAAATTAAATTCCATATTTTCAATGAGAATTTTGTGAGATAGCATATTCTTATTTTCATCATCGAGTAATTAAAAGAAAGCACCAAAGTCTTAGGACCAGTTAAAATAGGATGTCTACAAGTGCCATTTTTGGGTAGCCCACTTTTCGTCTGAACACCTTTGCTTTAGGTTTTTGAACACTTGCCCTAAGAGTTTGCTCGCTACCACCGACACCCTTCTTGTTCGTAAGAGCTCCCTTCAATTTCTTCGGCGAATACTTCTCTAACCAATCCTCCTCCGAAAGGGGCCTCTTCAAAGATAGACAGTTCAACACCTTAGCTATCCTCAAGTCTGTAATTAAGTTGTTAGGCATATTTTGTTCCAAGCTTAGACTCGGACTTAGCTCTTCCACACGTAGTTCTGATTGGGACTTGTCAACATTAGGCTTTTGAAGAGAATAATCAACTTCGATTAGCTCCGTGGCAAAATAAGAGGATTTAGGTCCCACAATAGTCTGGAACAATAGTGGGCTTGACCCAATGCAATCCAAGCCCAACACCACAACTGTTCCATGGTTCAAATCCTAAGAGGACAAGGGCCTACTCAACAAACCCAAATCATGTGTGGATGGGCTCATATCGGTAGAAGATACTGGAATCCACTTTGGTGGACGTGGAAAACTTTCCTCAGTATGCAAAATTGTTGTACCCTCCATTCCCACTACTTGATTTTGTATAGTTCTTACCTCCACCTTCTCTGCCAGCTTGTTAGAGCTGGATATTGCAGCCTCACGTGCTTCCCCCTCCTTATCTCCTCCTCTACGTGCCACCGCCTAGTCAATCGAAATGTTCATATATTGCACTGGCTTATCTCTCATCTTCTCATATCCGTCGTCTGCCTCTTGTTCTAACCCAGAAGAGACATTAAGCTTCTCACAGGCCTTGTTTTTTGATCTGGACAATAACCAGAATTGCGACCCTCCTCCCTTGAGGCAAATTTACAAGAGGCATTATTGTGACCGATGTAGACACCTTATTTTGACTGGCTCTAAGACTTGGGCGCTTTCTTCCGAACATTCGATGATGAAAATTGGAATGTGCTATTTTATGAATTTCTCAGCAGAAAAGTTAGATTTAAGCTTTAATTCCAACCTTACACCCTTTTTGGCCAAATTATTTTAGACCTATTCAAAAATATTTCTCTGAACTTTTTCTTTTCAGAAAAATTTAGCAATTTTGAAAAAATCAGCTTTCACACCACATGGCAAGCCATATGGTTTTGAGATTCCACATGGCAAGCCATGTGTTTTTTAAAATATCGCATGACTAGCCATGTGTTTTGAGTATTTGAGAATTCTATAAATACAACCTCATTTTGTTGTTTGAAGAGGAGGAAAAAAAAGGAGAGAAAATTTTGGAAAATTTTTGTTTCACAATGTCTTGAGAAGAGAATTTTGAAAAAATAATTTTTGTTTCAACAAATCTTAAACCTTTATATCCACTGATATATACCATCCAAAAATTTCGTTAAAACTTGAACTTGCAACTTCTTACTGAGAGCTCAAAGCATAATCCATAACCGTGAGGGTATTAGGAAGAAAATTTGAAAATCAGAAAATTTATCTTTTCCCCTAAAGGTGGGTTTTTGCACTTCTCTCATTTATTTTCTTTTTAATTTCTCTCGTCTGTAAATATATAATACAACATGATAGAAATGGTTAGCTGAGTTATCTGATGTAATTTTTTTTTTTATTTTCTTGCATTTTTTTTACTGTTTCAAATATATAGTTTTTTTTAATAATAATGTAAATAATATAATAATATATTAATTATATTATATTGTATATTATTATATTATTATACTATAATAATAAAATATGTTTTTCATGTGGTGGTGGATGAAACTACCACACACACACTTCTCTCAAATATATGTATATTTATTATTATTATTATTTAGCTTATTTTAAGTTAAATAGTTGTTTATTGTAATAATTCCTACCTCACGTCCTTTATTCGGTGTTGTAAATACTTGGTATTGTTATAATTCCTTGCCCTGCTTCTTTTTATCCCTTTTCATTTATTTGTTTTTTTTTTCTTTTTAAATAAACATCATGTTATATTTTTTTTTACCATATTCATGTTTTTGTACTCATATTTCATGCATTAAAATTTGGCTCATTTGCATATGTGGGTTTAATCAATTTTTATGTGATTTTGTGCGCTATTCCTTGTCTTGAAATGATTCATATGTCATGTATTAGTAGTCGAATTTTTAGTTGCATTTTTGTACATATATATATATTGTATTAGAATTTTGCATCTAGGATTATGCATATTTTATTAACTTTGTTTTGTAGTTGTTCGTGGGACGTCGGTAAATGTCTAAGTCTTTATGCTTTAGCATTTCATTTGTGTGTGTGTGTGTGTGTGTTTTTTTTTTTTTTTTAATTTACTATGTCTAGCATCCTACCATGTTATTATTTGCTTACATGATATAACTCTATGAATGCTAGTGGATGGAGGTTGTGTCGCTTAATTTGGAATAATATTCAGCTTGTTTGGTTTTGGTTTCCAGAAAATACTTTGCGGAAAATTTTACTCTTTTTTTTTCATATTTTTTTTTTGTTTTCAATGATTTTTTTTTAATATTTGAAGTAATTTTTTATTTTTTATTTTTAGACACACCTAACATAAATACACTTAAAAAGTATAATATTTGTGAATTTTTTTTTAAAAAATTCACTAAATACTAAAAATACAAATAAAATAAAATAAAAATTCAGTACATTTTTCATATTTTTATGTATTTATTAATTTTTAAAATATGTTTTTGCAAATATTTTACTATTTAGATACATTTAAGTAAGGTACATCTAAAAGTGAACAAATTGCTTAAAATTTTAAAAATATTCACTAAAAACAAAAAAAATACGAAAAACAAAAAACTCAATTTTTAAAAAACTAAATTCAGAAAATTGAAACAAACCCATTGATTAATTTTCATGTTTGTAAGCTTTATTTTTGTTAAGTTGTACATTGTTCAAAATCTTTTCAAAATACATGAAATCAAATTGTTCAAAAAATGAATGAGATAATCTATACTTGTATGCTTTATATAGTAAATTTTAGGATTTATTAAATAATCAGAATGTGAACATATAAAGTAAAAAACTCATATCATGGTTTAGTAGAGGCTGATCTTTTGATCGGGTGAGCGAAGGTGCTCAATTAATGACATTTCCCATCTCATACCTAAGGTTCCATGCTAAGCATCCTGGTTACGATGAACAATGGCTTTAGCACGACTTACAGATTTTTTTAATTTTTCCAAAATATTAGGTGACGATTCTAAGATCTAGTGATATAGTCCATTTATGGAAAATGTTTTGTAATAAAACGGATTTTCTATAAAAGTAGTCAAATTTGGATTCTCATCTATGTTTTACATTGCATTTGTAAGACTAGATCATAGAAATCGAGAGTTCGAATTATTTAATGCACACGGGCATCTCTAGGCAATGTTACAACCGATACGCCCCTGGCAAAACTCTTAATTTTTCATACTTGTAAAAAAACCTCGACTCCTTCACCTACATGCCTAAAATTATCCCACTGATACAGAATGAACCCCTTCAACAAAGGTTTGAAAAAATCCACTTCCACTCTCAAATGAAGAAAGCTGCAATGTATAAGGAGTCCTTCTAAAGGAGTCTCAACCTCCACCAACCACCCTATTCGGTTGCTAGTGATCACTAGAAAAAAATTAAGATTTTAGAAATTAAAATTTAGGACCTAAATTAATTTTTAGGGACTAAATATTTTTGTTACGAAAAGTGTTGTTATTGTATTTTTAGCAACAAAAATTGAACATTAGTAATGTATTATTATCCTTTTTGGGATCAAATTATTTTGTTCTTAAAAGTCTATTTATTAGTGACATTTTCAAAATTTTATCGTTAAAAGCCTTATTTTTGACTTTTCAAGACGACCTTTTAGCGACTATCTTCACGACGATAGAAATTAGTCCCTAAATATCTTTTGTAATAAAATTTTCACTTTTAAAAACTAAAAAAATTTGATCTCTAAAACTCTTATATGTTGTAGTAGATCTCCCCATGAGCTCGGGTCATCTTATCAATTGGAAGTCCATGAACCTGACCCAAAAGAGACTCCAATGGAACTCCATCTCATCTGCCGCCAACCCAGTTTGTAGCTTCTAGAGAATCAGAATACTCCCCATTACTGACCAAAGAGCCTCCTCTAGAACCCTCCTTCGATCAGTTACTTCCTCAAACTGGAATAGGTAAATGCTTTCCTTCCACGGAGTGATGGAGGCCTCGACCCTAGTCTTCCACACTCCAAGAAGAATACTAGTCACTACTAGTTTGTCTAAGATCTTTGAGGCAAGAATCTTTCCCACCAGACTTCGGTGCGAAACATCTTCGTATTCATCCGTCCCCTCCGGCAGTTCAAAAGAATCCATACCCCAATCGAAAAAAGACACAACTCTCAAGAGAGCATCAGAAAAGAGGTTCTACAGCAAAAGCCCACACCTCACCTTAACTAGGGATAAAACCCTATCAGCTACCAAAAGGTAGAGGAAGCTCTCATTCTAGAGAGAGAATTAGAATTTTTGCTCTAAGTCTCAAGGTCAAACTCCTCTATCTTCAACTCCTCTATGTAATTGCATACTGTATATTGATGTACCAAATTTTACAAGGTTCTTACAAGCTTGAGGCGTGTTGATAGTTTCTCATTACAAATATAAATTGACTATCCATTTTTGTTCAGCTTAACTGTGCAAATATAATGGTATACTAAGATTAACTTTCTCATTACAAATATTATTTGAAATCGACCGAATGAAAGGCCTCGATTTGACTATCGGTTTGGTCGATTTTGAAAATACGACAGAGTAGAGAAAGAATGAACAAAAATTATCAAAACGAAACTCAAATTTCAAAATAATACACCCAATTCACATATATTTAGATCTACATACTTACAAAGTTATAGATCTATACAAGAGATAGTGGAGAGAAAATGAGAAAAATGAAAAAAGAAACAAATTTATTGATTGTCAGTCAATGACTCTACCGCGATCACTCATTGTAGCTGTAGCCACAACCACTATAACCACCATTGTTCATTGTTACTACCATGAGCCCTCATTCTCCTCTACCGCCATTAAAGAGGGGAGGTAAAAGAGAGAGAAGCAGAGATTCGAAGGAGGAGAGACTAAATCTGTCTTAGACTCCAATGGAGAAAAGCAAAGGTAAAGAGAGAGAGAGAGAGAGAGAGAGAGAGAGAGAAACTCTTTATTTTTCTAGAAAAGTCTTGTAGGGTTTATGAGAGAGAAAAACATTGAATGGTTATGGAGAAAAAGAAGAAAAATAGAGAGACAAAGAGCGGAGAGAGATAGACTCTTAATTATTTGAAAAAGTGTAAGATTAATTCTTTGTAAAAGTGTAGGATTTATGAGAGAGAAAAGGCATTGAATGGTTATGGGGAAAAAGAGGAAAAAGTTGAGAGACAAGAAAGTGAACAGGGCATTAGATATATCAATAAAGCTTGAGAGCTCGAAAAGTCCAAGGCTTGATTGGCCCGAAATTGAAAACGACGTCGTTTTCAATTTTTTTTCCTCTCTCCTTAAACAGGGAGAAGAGAAAAGAGAGAAGGGAGAAAGGAGAAAGGAGAAAGGAGAAGGGAGAAGAGAGAGAGAAGAGGGAGGAAGAGAGAAGAGCCAGAAGGGCAATGGTGTGATGGCGTGATGGCGACGACAAGACGACGGGCTGTGTGTGTATACACAGATCTGTGTATACACATAGAGCAATGGCGATGGGCGATGGAGAGCAACGATGATGGTGATGGTGGCGGCTTCTTCCTCCTTTCTCCCTCTTCTCCTTCTTTCTCTATTCTTCTCTTTTCCCCTTGTTTTTTTTTAATTTTGATTTTCATTTTTTTGATTTGTGTAGATTTGGTGATTTGTGAGATTTTTTTTGGGTTTTTGATTTAGATTTAGATTTTCATTTGGGTTTGTCTGTTGCTGTGGGTTTGATTTTTGATTTTTGATTTTTTTTTTTGAGTTTGTTTGTTGAGTTTTGATCTTCATTTGAGATTTTGAGTTGTTGAGTTTGCTGTGGGTTTGAATTTCCAGAGCAGCAGAGCAAAGAGGTGGAAGGAAGAAGAGAGGGAAGGAAGAAGAAAAGGGGAAAAAAAAAAAATTTAAACGACGTCATTTGAAAATTCGGGGCAGTCGAGCCCTAGTACATTCGGGCTACGTAGTACGGCTGTAGATATATAGAGAGAAAGACTCTTGGGTTTTTAGAAAGCGGGTTTACGAGAGAGAAGGCATTAAATGATTTATGAGAAAGTGGAGTAGTATATAAATAGACTCAGACTGACATATGCATATTCCCAAGGCCTCCAATATAAATACACAATATAAAATTTATTCGGTTGGGTTCGGGTTAATCGAGTGTGTATCTTTTATATCCAATTCCGATTGTGAATTCGTGAAAAAATATATATTAGAAAAATGCAACCAACCGTTGAACTGCTTAAAACCGCTCGTGATCTCATGGGTTGGTACAGTTCAGATGGATTACATGGGCCAGCAGGTGTAATGAACAACCTTACTAAATATGTATTTTCAATGTGAGAAAATGATGTTTTCTAATTATAAGAGATGATGATTGTTCTCTTTCATAATCCAAAGCATGTGATTTGTTTGATGTGGTTGAAGAAAAGCCAAGCAATGGCTTGCCTAGAAGAATCTGAGAGAAGAAAGAGGAAAAAGCACTTGGAGTTCTGAAGAAGGCAATACATTCAAAGATATGGATGTATATTGGAGGTATATTGGAGATTCAAGAATATCATATCATATTTTGAAGGTGATTGAGAGTTTTTTCTCCAAAGATGAAAGTAAGTTATCACCCATTGAATATTTGGTACGACGCTTTGAAGAAGATGAGTTTTAAGAAAAAAGAGTGCGATGTTTAAGATGCATCAATGAAAGTTGGAAAAGACAATCATTCGGTTGAAGTTGAACACTTTGAGACCAAAATTGTTGAAGGAAATCTCAAAGAGGAAAACAAAAAGGAAGAGATTTATGTTGAAGTTGAAGGAATCGTGTTACGACCCCATCCCGCCCTAGACGCGATAATAGCTATGACCAGCCAGTAGTGTCTAACTACCAAAGGCCTGACAAGACAAGACAAAATTGGACTAAAATCTTGGGGCTTAGGTGGAACAACCGATTTATTATATTAATACAATACCATTCAGAGCAAGTGCATAAGTAAAATGATAACAAACCAAGTATACTTCTTATTTATTTACATTATATTTACATGTCCATTCAACAAAATAAAAGGACGCAACACCAAAAATCATTTCCACAAAACTATAAACATAAAAACAAAACCACTAACTCAAGGTTAACTTGAAAAGAAGCAAATTAAAAAAAAAAAGCAAAGCTTTAGTGCAACTTTTCCTCGTGTATTGGTTCCTCTTCTTCACCTACATATATAAGGGAGATGGGTGAGCTATAGCCCAGTGAATAGTAATATAGTAAGGTGGTAAGTGAATGAATAATGAAAGCTTTAACATTCCTTTGAGATAACATATAATTTGAACAAGACGAACAAAGCTTGACTTGCAAATAAAATACATATTTGATAAACATATCAAGGATTACAAGGTGCTTAACAGGCCTAGGTACCGGCTAAATGAAACAATATGAGCTTGGCCATAATATATGATTGGATATCCCTCCAATTGTGGGACATGATCCAAGAATGCCATCTAAGTACAAGATAAAAGAGTATAAATGTTCATTTGTAAAAAGATACATCAAGTTTGAAGCATAATCATCGTTTATATTGAAAACATGTTTAATTAAGCATAGTGTTACTAAATTACTACTCACAATTGGCTCCATGAACAAGGGTTTAAACCTCCTCAAGCTTGACGTATACATGACAAGAATAAAACATTGAAGCATTTGAATAATTCTTAAACTTCCTATATTTATTTATCATGCACTTAAACTTTAATCCTCTTCTCTATTTAAACATAACATGCCTTAGGTGGGTGTCTAATTATGTTACGCTTGTGTCTAGATATCAAAACATACCTAAAAGTGTCCAAAGAAAAAGAGGAAATCAAGTGAAGCAAGATGTGAAATTGTGTTGAAAATGGGCAGTTCGCTCGAGCGTTCTTTTCACCGCTCGAGTGGTAAATGGATACCTCCCAAAATTTTAGGCTTGCAAATAGATTCTAAGAGCTGCAAAAGTGCACTCGAGCGATGCATTTACCGCTTGAGCGGTTGACTGACATAACAAGGTTTCTAAGTTGTCCGCTCAAGCGGTCCTTCCACCGCTCGAGCGGTGATCTGCAGAACAGAATCTGCAGTACGTGATTCTACTTTGTTCTAATGACTTTCCAAGGCTGCCAGGACCAAAATTCCAACAAATTCAACTCCAACTCTTACATATTTGATACCAAACATGGAAGCATACTTGTTTTCAAAATCAAAAACATCAAAAACTCACTTGTTTTCAAGATATGAATCTTAGTCCAAGCTTTAAATGAAAATTTCCATGGTTTTACATTTTTTTACTCTAGATTTCAAGAATCAACTTGTGAACTCATGTATAATCAAGTGAACATGTGAAAATAGTAGTGTAAGGACATCCAAATCACCAAAAACCAATTCAAAAGAGTTGGAAATCCTAAGTTTCATCCCTAGTTTGTCACCTTAGCTAACTTCTCTTCTTTCCCTCTTAGTTTTTTTATTCTGTGATCATGTTCATCATAACTTTTCCATGATTCATGATGCTAAAGGAGTCTACTACAAGATTTAGAATATAAAACTCACCTTGGAATACTTCTAGGTTGATTTTTGATTGAATTCTTTGTACCCTTGTCTGTTCTCCCTCCTTCCTCTCTTTTCCTCTTCTTCTATCCCATTAGTTCTTGATTTCTCCAGCTTCTTCCTCCATTTTGTTTGATTTAGGACTAGAGGATTTATTGTATATGGTTGGGCAAGGTTGCAACTCCATTAGTTAACTAATTCCCTTACTTAGGCTTAATTAATAAAGTTTAAAGTTAAATAATATATTCCTATCCTAATCATACTTGGTCTAATTAATCCTCCACTGATCATACTTAATTATTACTAATCCTAATTAACAAAAATAACAAATAACATGAAACGGTCAAGGTTATTAGACTAAGGTCTTTGAGTTCCTCACTTAAGGCATAAGCTTAACCTATGGTTTCCAAGTCAAGTTCCAAGCTATCCTCTAACTCTAGGCAGAAAACACACAAGTCCAATACATAACTTAAATGAGTAGACAATAAAGTAAACATGATGCATGAATGGCTTGGTTGTCTCATTCTCCCCTCCTTAAAAAGTTTGGTCCTCTAAACTTGTCTTACCTTTGCTCAAAAATAGACTGGGATATCTCATTCTCATCTCATGTTCTTTCTCCCAAGTAGCATCCCTCCCGTAGTGTTCTCGCCATTCCACTTTTACCATTGGTATTGCTTTATTTCTGAGTTGCTTTACTTGACGGTCAATAATTTGAATGAGACGCTCTTCATACTCCAAATCCTCATCAATTACTAAACTCTGGTAATCAATTACATGGGAAAGATCCTGGGCATAACCTCATAGCATAGAAATATGAAATACACTGTACACTTGCTCCATCTCTGGTGGTAATGCAATTTGGTAAGCCACTAGGCTAATTTTCTTTAAAACCTCAAACGGTCCAATATGATGTGGAGCTAATTTTCCTTTATTTCCAAACCGTGGCTGGCCCTTCATTAGTGTGACTTTCAAAAATATATGATATCTGATTTTGAATTCTATATTTCTCCTCTTTGCATCTACGTAGCTCCTTTGATGACTTTGAGCAGTTTTGATTTGTTGTTGGATAACCTTGATCTTTTTCGTAGTAACTTGAATAATCTCGGGCCCCAATATTGCTTAATCTCCTACTTCTATCCAACAAATAGGTGATCTATATATATATATTTTTTCCATATAATGCCTCATAAGGTGCCATTCCAATACTTGCTTGGAAGCAGTTATTGTAGGCAAATTCTACCAACGACAAATGAGTTTCCTAACATCCATTGAAATCTAAAATACACAAATGAAGCATATCCTCTAGAGTCTGTATAGTCCTTTTTGATTGTCCGTTTGTCTGTGGATGGAAAGCAGTATGAAACCTCAATTCTGTTCCCATTGCTCTTTGCAAACTCTGCCAAAATCTAGATACAAACTTAGAATCTCTATATGATACAATAGAAACAGGCACACCTTGAAGTCTAACAATCTCATTATGTACAAAGTAGTAAGTTTGTCCGCGTTATAAAAAGATTTCACAGGAAAGAAATGGGCAGATTTGGTTAGTCTGTCAACAATGACCCAAATAGAATCCATACGTCTTGGTGTGCGAGCCAAGCCAATTACAAAATCCATCGTGATATGTTCCAATTTCTATTCAGGAATAGAAAGAGGTTGAAGAAGACCGGCTGACCTTGATGTTTGGCTTTGACTTGTTGGCATTGAAGGTATCGAGATACTAATTCTGCTATGTTACTTTTCATGTTTGGCCACTAATAAACTTGGTTGAGATCTTGATACATCTTAGTATTCCAGGGGTGGACTGCAAACTTAGAACGGTGTGCTTCCTCCATAACTTTCTTTTTCAATTC
This sequence comes from Camellia granthamiana, assembly GCA_036172215.1. Classification (NCBI taxonomy): domain Eukaryota; kingdom Viridiplantae; phylum Streptophyta; class Magnoliopsida; order Ericales; family Theaceae; genus Camellia; species Camellia granthamiana. Next base: position 1,421,175 of record JAXFYN010000033.1, on the reverse strand, counting down.
TGCTATATCTGGAACACACATTCTACCTTCAAATTGTAGCACTTGATCTTTAATGGTGAATCCCGTCCTTGGCTTTGAATCAACTTCCTCAAAAGCTTTATTTAGGTAAGGATCCTTTATATGCTTCTATTTAATTTCCTTAATAATCATTGGTTGTACTGAAATTGTAGCCAATATACCTCCTGTCTCATGTAGGACTAACTCGACCTCTATCTTTTGCAAATCTTGTAAAATGTCTCCTTGTTTGGTAAGTAGACATGCCAAATTTTCCATGGACTTTCGAGTAAGAGCATCTACTACAGTGTTTGCTTTGCTAGGGTGATATTGGATTTACAGATCATAATCCTTCATCAATTCGAGCCACCTCCTCTGTCTCATGTTGAGTTCTTTTTGTGTCAACAAATATTTCAAACTCTTGTGATCTAGAAATACCTCACACGGAGCCCCGTACACATAATGTCGCCATATCTTCAATGCAAAGATGTGGTGAAGTGGTTTGGAAATACTCTTGAATCCAGTTAGATGCTCTTGATCCTCTGATTGCTACCTGAAAAAGAGATGAACACTCCGGTCGAGGGTGCTGAAATTAGCACTCCGACGGACAAGTCAATATTATCTCTAATTTATTTCTATCTCAAGTTATTATGTATATTCTCACATATCTCTCTTTGGCTAATGTTTCTCCTTTTTATATTGCTCTCCAAGGGCCCACCTTTTCATCATCATATCTGGGACCCCTAGGTACATTAGAAGCTTTTCGGCATATTCGGCCCACGGGTTGGATTTTACTCGACCTTGTTCTTGTTCAGATGGGTTTGGTCATGCTAAGTTAGCCTTGCCAGTATTCTCCGCGTTCTGTTTGAACCTCTTATGAATACACATTTATTCGCCCCCTACAAAAGACTATGGCTACCAGTTCTAGATCGTGCATTCGGTAGTTCTTCTCATGTGGCTTTAGCTGGCGTGAAGTATAAGAAATAACTCTATTGTTCTGTATCAAAACACATCCAAATCCCTTATGTGATGTATCGTTGTAGATAACAAACCCCTCTGTGCTGGTTGGCAATACCAGAACTGGTGCTGTAATTAATCTAGTTTTGAGCTCTAGATACTCCGAATTGCTTTCTTCTATCCTCTCAAATGGTACTCCTTTTCGTGTTAGTTGTGTGAGTGGCATTGCTATCTTGGAGAAATCTTTCACAAACCTCTTGTAGTATCCTACTAAACTAAGGAAATTTTAAACTTTAGTTATAGTAGTCGGTCTTGGCCAGTTAACTATTGCTTCAATCTTTTGAGGATCAACAAAAATTTCCTCTTTATTAATCACATGCCCCAAAAATGTTACACTAGATAGCCAAAACTCGTACTTCTTTAATTTTTGAAACAACTTTTTATCTCTAAGCGTTTTAAGGAGCAATCTTAAATGTTGTTCATGTTCTTCTAGACTTTTAGAGTAAATAAGGATATCATCAATGAAGACTACTATAACCGATTTAGCTAAATCAGCTAAATCGGCAGACTTTCGACTTCTTTGATCTAATTTCATGAGTGCAATGTGAAACATAGATGAGAGTTTAGATTTGGCAACTTTTATGAAAAATTCGTGTTAATACAAAATCTTTGCCAAAAATGGACTACATCACCAGATTTCAGAGTCCCCACCGAATATTTTTTGAGAAAATTACGAAACCCATGACTTGTGCCAAGGTCACTGTTCGTCATAGCCAAAGATGCTTGGCTCGGAACCTAAGGTATGAGAGGGGAAGGTCATTAATTGAACACCTCCTCTCACGCGATCAAAGAACGGCCTTTACTATACCATGGTATAAGTTTTATTAACTTTATATGTTCATATTCCAGTTATTAAATAAATCCTAAAAGTTACTATGTGAATCATACAAGTATAGACTATGCTACCCACTTTGGAATAACTTGATTTCATGTAGCTTGAAAGAGTTTTGAAGATGTACAACTCAAAGAAAATTGAGTTTACAAACATGAAAATTAACATCATTCCAAATTAAGCAACACAACCTCCATCCACTGGCATTCATATAGTTATATCAAGCAAGCAAATAGCCTCATGATAGGATGCTAAACATTGCAAAAAAAAAAAAAAACACACACACACACACACAAGCGGGATGCTAAAGCATAAAAACTTACTTGTTTACCGACATCCCGCGAACAACTACAAAACAAAGTTAGCGAAATATGCATGATCTTATATACAAAATCCTAATGCAATTCACATATGAGATGCAACTAAAGATTCGGCTTCTAAGATTTGACATATGAATCATTTCAATAACATAAAGTAACGCACATAATCACATAGAAATTGATTAAACTCACAAATGAAAATTTAGCCAAATCAAGATGCATAAAACAAGGATGCAAAGCATGGATATAATGAAAAACAAAATATGATGCTTATGCACAAATAAGAAAAGTAAGTAAAAGAATGGGATAGGAAGAAGCGAGGCGGTGAATTATTACAACACTTGAAAGAAAATTATAAACCAAATTAGAGAAGGAGGATGAAAATATTACAACAAAATAAAACCTCACAAAACACTCAAATTAAAAAAAGAAAAAAAAGAAAAAAGAAAATAAATGCTTCATGTGTCTTGAGGATAGTCAGAAACTAGTATGCTCAACGCCGGAATACAACTCTGTTTTGTTTAAAAGAAGCTAATCGGCCAGCTGTATAGGCCGGTCGGCCAACTAGGCCTAGCAAAACATGTCTTGTTGCAAAACTGAGAAAATAAACAAACAAGGAATATGTAGGTAACTCAACTAACCACTTCCGGTCAGATTACAACCAAACTAATATGAAACTAAAGCAAGAAAACAAATATAGGATAAAAAGTGCAAGAAAAGGAAGAAAACAAACACAAGAAAGAATATGCAAGGAAAATGAAAGAATTGAAAATTCACATTCCAAGGAAAGATTGAACTTCTTGATTTCCGAACTTCCTCTTGATCACCCTCAAGTTTATGAATTGTGTTGTTAATCCTAAATTCAAGAGCTTGGAATTTGAGCTTAGAATGATGGTTTTAGAGCAAGTGTATGATCACTATTTAATCTTCTTCAACTTAGCAAGACTACTCTTTCTTTGATCAAGGCTTTAGGACTTGGTTCTTGAGGGGTTTTTGCAAAGGAAGATGAGATGTGGTGTATGGTGTATAGCTTGAGAAAACAGGAAGTTCACAACTAACACTTAATTTTAGTTAACTCTTGAATTCAAAGCTTAAACTCTCTTCTTCTCTATCTCTAGCCTTCTCTACTGAATCTATCCTCTTCCTCCTCTCAACAATCTGATGTATTCATATAGGCTATACAAGTGGAGAAATTGGGGAAGACAAGAATGTAGAATTAATGAAGATAATACAGCAAATGAAGCATTAATGAAGCACCAATGCAACTAATGGAAGACAAAAGTGGAGCATTACCTTCAATGGATTAAGCACTAGGCAATGGAGGATAAGTATACATGCATTCAATGCATAATGGGTCAGAAAAATGGGTTTAGGAAGTGCCCACCCGAACCAACACAAAACAATTGGGCAATCAGTCTGTGGGGTGGTTGACTGGTTGGTCGACCAACCAGAAGAGAAAAAGTTCATTTCACTTTGGTTTGACTCCGTTTCGCTCCAAGTATCTGACGGAACCTAAACACTTGGCCAAAATAGGGTCAAGGTGGAAAGTAAAGCTCAAATTCCATCTTTCTTACTGAGGATTAGGCGAGAAACACGTTTTGCTTTTCATCATCGGGTAATCAAAAGAAAGTGCCAAGTCTTAGGACCGGTCAAAATGGGGTGTCTACAGTTGCCACTCTTTGACAGAACTCGAAGTCATTTCATGACGTGAGTGAATGTCAAAGCTCGAAGATGACCTTTTTGACAAGGCCGTAAGACTTGGACAAACAAACAAGATGCAAATGCAATTGGTTGAACCCGAGGGTTGCCTACGTATCCCTTTGCAAGGAATCAAACCAACATAGTTCAGGGGCAGAATGCAAATGACATGCTCGACAAAGATGAAAAGCCAGAGAGAGACAAAACAGGGGAGATGATGTATCTGTATGTGTGTACTCATATGTTTTTTGTGTATACCATGTATGTATTCGTATGTCCGTATGTGTCTGTATATATATATGTGTGTGTGTATCCGTATATGTATATAGTTTGTCTGTTTGTATATACATGTCTATGTATGTAATATGTATTTCGTATTTCGTATATCGTGTGTATATGTATATGTGCATATGGTATGTATAAAAGTACAGAATTTTCAAATTCAAAGATAAACCTAAAAAAGAAATTGTCAAAAAATGAAAAAAAAAAAATTTCAAAAAAGAAGAAAAGAAAATAAAAAAGAAATTTGCGATCACACAAATTTAATCAGTTAAAACCTTTTCCCCTTTTCGTATGAAATACGGTTAGGTATGCCTATTGGTTAGACTACCTTTCCTCTTTTTGCGTGAAACGTGTTAGGATTTCAAGTTTACTTGGTTAAAAGCTTCTCCCTCTCTGTATGAAATACGGCTGGGTAGACCTGTTGGTTAGACCACCTTTCCTCCTTTCGCATGAAACGTGTTAGGATTTCAAATTTACTTGGTTAAACCTTCCCCCTCTTCGTATGAAATACAGTTGTCGGTTACACCATATTTCCTCATTTCTTGTGAAATGCATTAGGATTTGAAGTTCACTTGGTTAAAACCTTCCCCCTCTCTGTAAGAAATACAGTTAGGTATGTTTATTGGTTATACCACCTTTCTTCCTCTCATGTAAGATGCGTTTGGATCTCAGCGGTTATAGGGTAGGACGAGTGAAGCCTATGTGAATGGTATAATGCTGGCTGGAAAGATCCTTAGATAAGGATACTACTGCTTAACCATGGAGGGTGATTGTATCGACTTCATTAGGAGATACCACAAATGTCAAATCCATGCCAATCGCATGAATATGCCACCCTCAAAACTCTACAACATGACTTCGCCTTAGCCTTTCTCAGTCTGGGGCATGGATGTCATCGGGGGTAGTCACACCAAAGGGCTCAAATGGGCATCACTTCATCTTGGTTGCCATTGATTATTTCACCAAGTGTGTTGAAGCACAGTTGTTTTCAATGTTACAAGCATTACACGTGGCCAAATTTATCAAGAATAATATCATCTATAGATACGAAGGTGCCAAACAAAGTAATTTTAGACAATGACTCACACTTTAGAGGAGAAGTGGCAGTTCTGAAATGAGAAATATAATGTGCCTTTTCACATGTCATCAACTTACAGGCCACAAACCAATGGAGCCGTTGAAGCTACAAATAAGAACATCAAGACTACTCTGCGTAAGATGGTGGAAACCTATAGAGATTGGCCAGATAAACTACCTTTTGCACTTTTTGGATACATGACATCAATCTGAATGTCTATAGGGTAACCCCATACTTTTTGGTATATGGAATGGAAGCTGTTTTGCCAATCAAACTGGAAATACCTTTGTTGAAGACTATGGTTGAATGTTAGCTAGCAGAAGCTGATTGGCTACAGAACTGATTTGAGAAGCTAATGCTATTTTGATAGGCGAAGATCGAAAGCGTTATACCATGTTCAAAGGTATCAATGCAGGATTGCCAGAAGCAATCAACAAAAAGGTTAGATCCAGAAATTTAAGAGAAGGGGGCTTAGTACTGAAGGACAATCGAGCTCCTATCCATGACCTTAGGGGCAAGTTTAACCCCAATTGGACGGGTCCCTACATCATCAAGTTAATCTGGTCAGGGGGGAGCAGTCATTCCCATGGATTTGGATAGGTTGGAGTTCTTACAACCAATCAACATGGACAAGCTGAAGAAATACTATCCTTAAGAGGCTCGCCGGGCCGAAAACCCGGAAGGGCGACCTAGGTAAAAGTTAAAGCATGAAAAAAAAAAAAAAAAAAAAACAAGCTGGGTCGTAAACCCGGAAGGGTTGCTTTGACAAAAGTTAGAGTAGAAAATGAAAGTGTTAATACTCGAGTGATTCTTAGCTGGAACTACATATGGCCTGATTCCTATCTTTCGGATACGTAGTCAGCTTCATCTTGAAGTTCGGCCCTAATCATTTTTCAACTCACTCACCCCGTTCGTGTTTGATTGATGTATCTTTGTTCGACTTGGCTATCCTGTCTATGTTTGATTGGCTCATCTCATTCGATTTAGTTGTCCTTTATGACAGGTTCAGTTGCAAGGTAGATTTAGTTATGCATCTCACGGGTTGATTTCATGTTGATCGGCTATTGGCTATGTGGAAAAATAGATTTTGTGAAATTTTAATGAAGTTGACTAATTGTCTCGAAAATTATTTCATTTTTTTTAAAAATCCAGACCATTCTTTTGACCGAAAAGGAAAAATTGTCAGCGTTTACATTTTGGTTCAGATGATTTCAAGACAGAAAGTGGAACAAGCATGCTAATTTACCTCTCATGTTGATCAAAATCGTTTTAGTATAAAAAAAAAAAAAAAAAAATTGTCAAAGTGATGAGCTAGGGGTATAGTCAAGTCATGTTTTTCTGTCTTTCCCTTGTATTCTCAACAGCCTCCATTTACATTGTCAATCATTCGCCATAAAGTGACTAATTTGTTGTATAGAACCTATCAATCGACAGCTTGTCTGGGCGGTTGATTGGCAGTGTTTTTTTTCTAGTTTAGACTCTTATTCTACTACTCCCGCGATATTCTTATGCTGCGCTCGTGAGCATCGCACTTGTGATAGTCTAGACTGCGCCTGTGAGGGTCACGAACAGCTACAAAACAAAGTTTGTAAAATATGCATGATGTTATATACAAAATTCTAATGCAATTCACATATGAGATGTAACTAAAGATTTAGCTTCTAAGATATGACATAAGAATCATCTCAAGAACATGAAGTAGCGTACATAATCACATAGGAATTTATTACACCCACAAATGCAAACTTAGCCGAATCAAGATGCATGAAACATGGATACGAAGGATGAATATAATGAAAAATAAAATATGATGCTTATGCACAAATAAGGAAAGCAAGTAAAATAACGGGACAAGAAGAAGTGGGGCGGGGAATTATTACAACACTTGAAAGAACAATTACAAACCAAATTAGATATGGATGAGGAAAATATTACAATAAAATAAAAACCTCACAAAACACTTAAATAAAAGAAAACAAAATAAAGCTTCATGTGTCTTGAGGACTACTGGAAACTAGTATACTCAACGTTGGAAGACAACACTGTTTTATCCAAAAGAAGCTAACCAGCCAGTTGTATAGGCCAACCGGCCAACTAGGCCTAGCAAAACCTATCTTGTTGCAAAACTGAGAAAAAGAACAAATAAGGAATATGTAGGTGGCTTAACTAACGACTTTCTGTTAGATTATAACAAAACTAATATGACACTCATAGATGAGAGTCTAGATTTGGCAACTTTTATGGAAAATCCGTGTTAATAATAAATCTTTGCCAAAAATGGATGACATCACCAGAACTTAGAGTTTCCACCTAATATTTTATGGAAAAATTAGGAAACTTGTGACTCGTGTCAAGGTCACTGTTTGTCGTAACCAAAGTTGCTTAGGTTGGAACCTCGGTATGAGAGAGCAAGATTATTAATTGAGCACCCCCGCTCACCTGATCAAATATCAAACTCTACTAAACCATAATATGAGCTTTATTAACTTTATACGTTCAGATTCTGATTATTAAATAAATCCTAAAAGTTACTATGTAAAACATATAAGTATAGACTATGCCACCCACTTTGGAATAACTCGATTTCATTTTGTTTGAAAGAGTTTTGAAGATATGCAACTTAGAGAAAATTGAGTTTACAAACATGAAAATCAACATCATTCCATATTAAGTGACACAACCTCCATTCACTGGCATTCATACAGTTATATCAAGTAAGCAGATAGCCTTATGGTAGGATGCTAAACATAGTAACAAAAACACACACAAGTGGGATGCTAAAGCATAAAAACTTACATGTTTACCGATGTCCCGCGAACAACTATAAAACAAAGTTAGCGAAATATGCATGATCTTATATGCAAAATCCAAATGCAATTCACACATGAGATGAAACTAAAGATTCGACTTCTATGATATGACATATGAATCATCTCAAGAACATGAGGTAGCACACATAATCACATAGGAATTGATTTAATCCACAAATGCAAACTTAACCGAATCAAGATGCATGAAACATAGATGTGAAGCATGGATATAATGAAAAACAAAATATGATACATATGAACAAATAAGAAAAGCAAGTAAAAGAATGGGATTGAAAGACACGGGGTGGGGAATTATGACAACACTTGAAAGAATAATTACAAACCAAATTAGAGAAAGAAGAGGAAAATATTACAACAAAATAAAAACCTCATAAAACACTCAAATTAAAAATAAATAAATAAACAAAAACAAAAACAACATAGAAGTTTCATGTGTCTTGTGGACTGTTGGAAACTAGTATGCTCAACACCGAAAGACTACTCCGTTTTGTCCAAAAGAAGCTAACTGGCCTGCCGTATAGGCCAGTTGGCCAACTAGGCCTGGCAAAACTTATATTACTGCAAAATCGACAAAAGGAGCAAACAAAAAATATATAGGTGGCTCAACTAACAACTTCCGGTTGGATTACAACAAAACTAATATGAAACTAAAGCAACAAAACAAATATAGGATAAAAAGTGCTAGAAAAGAAGAATTGAGTACTAATTATTTCCGGTTAAATTACAACAAAACAATATGAAATGAAAGCAAGAAAACAAACACAAGATAAAATATGCAAGGAAAATGAAAGAATTGAAAATTCACCTTCCAAGGAAAGATTGAACTTCTTGATTTTGAAACTATCTCTTGATGACCCTCAAGTTTATGAATTGTGTTCGTAATCCTCAATTCAAGAGCTTGGAATTTAAGTTTAGAATGTTGTTTTTGGAGCAAGTGTATGATCACTTTTTAATGTTTTTCAACGTAGCAAGACTACTCTTTCTTTGATTAAGGCTTTAGGATTAGGTTCTTGAGTGGCTTTTGCAAGGAAAGATGAGATGTGGTGTATGGTGTAAGACTAGGTTCTTCCTCCTCTTAACAATCTGACGTATTTATATAGGCTATATAAGTGGAGAAATGGTAGAAGACGAGAATGGAGCATTAATGAAGATAATGAAGCAAATGAAGCATTAATGAAGCACTGATGGAGCTAATGGAAGACAAAAGTGGAGCATTACCTTCAATGGATTAAGCACTAGGCAATGCATTTAATGCAAAATGGGTCAAAAAAATGGGTTTGGGAAGTGTCCACCTGAACCAACACAAAAATTGGGCAATCTATCTGTGAGGTGGTCGACTGGCTGGACGACTGGGCAATCAATTGGCTAGAGGAGAAAAAGTTTGTCTCACCTCGGTTCCACTCCGCTTCGCTCTGGGTGCCTAACGGCACCTAAACACTTGGCCAAAATTGGCTTAGGGTGGAGAGTAAAGCTCAAATTCCATCTTTCTTACGGAGGATTGTGTAAGAAACACATTCTAATTTTCATTATTGGTAATCAAAAGAAAGAGCCCAAGTCTTTGGGCCGGTCAAAATGTGGTGTCTACAATTTAAAGCTTGGACTAAGTAACCCTAGCCCCTATAGGGGTATTTGTTCTCTTTTCTGCTATGTGTTATGTGTAATGTATGGGATCTATACAGGGCTTCTCAGATTCAGTAGTCAGGCATTTTAGTTCGTCGGGTTGAGTTTAGTTTTTTAGTGTGATTTAGTAGTAATCAGTTGAGTTGGCATGCTATTGAAATTTGATTGGGGGTTTTGTTTTATTTTTGCAAGGTAGTTAGGTACTATAGCTTCAGAACAGTCAGATATCCCCCAAGTTATGTGGACTCATGTTGGTAGACTCTGTAAGGCTACAAATTTGGTTTAAGGACAACCAGTGTTAGTTTCTTCGCCACTGATCACACAAAGAAAAAGAATAAAAGTCGCATTAACTGTTCAGAGTACCCCTTATTTACTAGCTAGATCATTCCCACTTAGTTCATCGGCAACATTGATGGCTCAGGTTCCAAAAAATATAGTGGACATGTTATTGGCCCTTCAATGAAGTTTGGATGCTATGGCTAATACAGTGGCCATCCATGGTGATACTCTTGCTGAATTGTTCGGACATTTGGGGCATCCATTACTCAACCACCTTCGGTGGCTCATCCAATCCCACCTCCACTAGCTGAGGAATTTCCTGAACCCAACTTACCAGAAGACTTAAGGGTTCCTACGCAATCATCGAGACGACCTTTTTCCCTTCCATAACCAATGGGAGGGTTATTTCCCCTAGAAATAAATGAGTTTGATCCGACTATGCTGAAACTGGCCAAGTTGGAAAAAAAAGTTTAAAAGGTCGTAGGGAATCAACTTTATCCCAGACATTGAAGATAGGTATAAGGAAACAGCTATTAAATTGTCGAAATGGTTTAAAATGCCACACATTGACAGGTTTGATGGAGCTGTTGACCCTATGATCCATATTCGCCTCTTCTCTGATGTCCTAAAACCCATGGGCCTGACTCGGCCTAAAAAACTTTCCTTGTTTGGAAGAACTTTATCTGGTGTACCTTTCATTTGATATACTAAATTAGAAAATTCAGTGAAACAAAGTTGGGAAGAATTGGTTGAGGCTTTTGTTACCCAATATGCTTACAACACCTAGATTGAAGTAACCACCCGGGAGTTAGAAGTAACCCGACAGGAACCTAATAAAGGTTTTGTAGCCTTCATTACCAGATGGAGGACCAAGGCAACAATGATGACTAGCAGACCACCTTAGAAAGATCTAATCCGTATGGTAGTAAGAAATCTGCATGGAAAATTGTTGCAGAAAATGATAGTCCTTCCACTGTTTACTTTCAAAGAACTGCATGAAATAGGAGTTTAGATATAGGACGCCATCAAGCAGGGAATTATAGTGGATGAAAAAGAACCAGTACGGAAGATCTTTGGCTGTAATCCAAACACTGCCACCAACAGTAACATGGCATAGAAACCTTCTGAGGTCAACTCAGTAACTTCCACCACCACCAAAATAGCCGACCCCTTTACCAATGCTGGTCCACAAGTAACAAACTCAGCCTGTGCCTTAAACGAAACATTCACCCCACTCCGTATATCCCTTACCAAATCCATGAAGATCTTGGTAGAAAGAGGGTATCTCAAACCTCTTGACCCACGACCTTTTCTAGATCCTCTCCCAACCAAACATGACCCTGCCTAATACTGTGCCTTCCACTAATAGCCTAGACATGATACCGACTGGTGTTTCCACTTTTGTCGTGAGATTCAAGATCTCATTGACAACAAAATCATAGCCCCTCCCCCCCCACAGCCGCCAAAACCTAATGTCACTATTAACCCATTGTCACCTTATGACAAAGCCCCACCACCTCCTCATCTCAACTTTATCCATACACTTTCGCCCATCTTTAACCCTAGTATCTATATCACACTCTCTCATCTACCAAAACCCGAGGTACACATTCCTGAGAGCACTGATCTGTACATGATGGATGCACTTCCAACCTAACCAAAACCCAAAAGCCCTATGGTGGTAGTGTTAAAGAAAATGGCTGAAGTACCCCTGATTGAGACTAGCAAATTACTAGAGGAAGAGTATGATCCTAGCAAGTATGTTATACCAATTAGTCAACTGATGCCTAAGGTTATTCTGCATGACTCATTTTCTATCAATGTTGTCAGAAAAGATACACCTGAACAAGGGTTGGATGACCTGGCTGACCTAGAGAAAGACTTGGCCAATTTCCAATTCTTTGAAGAATTAGACCTTGGGAATGTGTAGATAGGATGGTAGGATCTGAGAAATTCCGATGCTAGTCATGGTTGGTCAAGTAGTAACGAAGTTTCTAGTAAGGAAATCGAGAGAAAAGAGGATGAACAAAAAATCAACACCGAAAATCCCAAAGACAGTAGCAAAGGAAAGGGTTTGGGAGAGAAAGAAGAAGAACCAGAAGGCCAACCAGAGTATACTATGGGAGTGATTTGAGCAGAGCTTGATAATTGCCTTTTGGTCAACGAATGTGAATGATGGGATGATAATGACTTGCAGCTCGCCTACATTGACGACGAATGGGTAAGAAATGTGCCTAATGAGACTTGGTACTCAAAAGAAATTGATCATTTGACTAGGAGTGAGTACTACTTCAAGCCTCCACACCTAGACTAGGGAGAGTCCTTGGGCAAAGACAAAGAAGTTCGGAAAGAGAAAGAGAAAGACAAAGAAGTGGAAGAAGACCTGGTTCTAAAATAGTTAAAGAAGATCCAGGCAAACATCTCTATCTAGGGGTTTCTCATTGCTTCCCGAGAGCACCGACAAGCAATGTTGTCAACCTTAAGCAAGGCTAAGCTGTCAATTGACACAACTCTAGAACAACCAGTGTCACTAATCTCCCCAAAAGAAACAGCTCCTGTGATGGCCTTCTCTGACAATTCAAACAAGTAGTATCATACATCCTAGAAATAGGAGAGCATCATGTCCTAATTTTGGAAGGTACTATAGCTCACTATATGTACAAGGTTGGCTCCACTCTAGGAGTTGAAGTCAAGGTGACGTTACCAAAGAGTCCTTTAGGTCATAATCGATGAATATCCTAGGAAGTCAAAAGAGTCAATATAGCCTCTCTTTGAAGTCTAAGAACCTTAGATAGCAGAGCTACCTTTTTGACATATCTCAAAAGGTTATAACATAAGGCCTCAAAAGTAGCATATAGATAGGTATAGTGTCACAAAAAGTTTGCTTGTGCTTCTACCAGTATCTGGGCAACATAGGGACTTTAAGTGCACCAATACATACAATGCAATGAACATATAATTGAAAATATAAGTCATATCATGGAGTTCGAGTCAAGGTGTCATAATATCCCCAATAGAGTTTCCAAAAACTATAACAAGCCCAGGGGGTACTTGTGCGCATTAACAGTTTGGACTCTTGACTTATTTGATCTAGTCTTACGAGTACAATCTGAAACATAGATGAGAGTCCATATTTGGCAACTTTTATGAAAAATCCATGTTAATACAAAACCTTTTCCAAAAATGGACTACATTACCTGATCTTAGAGTCGCCGCAAAATATTTTTGAGAAAATTAGGAAACTCGTGACTCATGCCAAGGCACTGTTCGTCATAACCAAATATGCTTGGCTCAGAACCTTAGGTATAAGAGTGGAAGGTTATTAATTGAGCACTCTCGCTCACCCGATCAAAGATCGGCCTCTACTAAATCACGATATGAGTTATATTAACTTTATAAGTTCATATTCCGGTTATTAAATAAATCATAAAAATTACTATGTGAAGCATACAAGTATCGACTATGCCACCCACTTTGGAACAACTTGATTTTATGTAGTTTGAAGGATTTTTGAAGATGTACAACTCAAAGAAAATTGAGTTTACAAACGTGAAAATCAATTTCATTCCAAATTAAGCAACACAACCTCCATCCCCTGCCATTCATACAATTATATCAAGTAAGCAAATAGCCTCATGGTAGGATGCTAAATATAGTACGAAAAATGCACACAAGTTGGATGCTAAAGTATAAAAACTTACATATTTACTGACGTCCCGTGAATAGCTACAAAACAAAGTTAGCGAAATATGCATGATCTTATATGCAAAATCCAAATGCAATTTACACATCAGATGTAACTAGAGATTCGGTTTCTAAGATATGACATATGAATCATCTCAAGAACATGAGGTAGCGCACATAATCACATAGGCATTGATTAAACCCACAAATGCAAACGTAGCTGAATCAAGATGCATGAAACACGAATGCAAAGCATGGATATAATGAAAAACAAAATATAATTCTTATGCACAAATAAGGAAAGAAAGTAAAAGAATGAGATAGGAAGAAGCGGGGCGGGGGATTATTACAACACTTGAAAGAATAATTACAAACCATGTGACGCCACAAAAATCGAGAACATCAGGGAATATATTTACAAATAAATACACGGTTTATCTAAGGTTACAAGAGAAGAAAATATCACTAATGTGTCCTTTGGTTAATAACCAAGTAAGATCCCAAGAAGGTCAGAGGAGTCAATATAGTCTCCTTTCTAAGTCCAACCACCTTAGATAACAAAGCTACCTTTTTCTTCCAATATCTCACATTATTTCCAAAGGCATACCATCTCTCTAAAAATATGAGTTATTGGTACATTATTTAGTATGTTTAAATCACAAAAGAACTGAAAATTTTGCCTTAGTTGGCCTCTTTTCTCACAAATCTTCTTATTTTGAGTACAATGCATGAAAAACCAATTTTTACAACCAACTGTCGAAAATTCTATACAAATGTAGGAAAATATCCTGGATCTCATTTTTATGTCAAAAACTTTCTTAAAGAGTTAGATTTCAAGGAAAATTGGTTTCATTGAAAAAGAGTGAGCGGTTTGAAATAAAATCATATTTTCGTAACGGTCGACGAATCTGGACAATGCTGGAGTGTTTCTTAAATAACTAAAAATATAGAAAAACTATTCCATTTCCAAAAAATGTTCTGAAAACTCGATAAAATTCTCTATGAACCATCGGAAGGCCAGGCTTGAGAAAAATCTAAAATGGTTCTTTTGATTTTAATCTTTAAATGGTACTGAATCTGAAAATTTAGTTTTGCATTAGTGTTTTATGCTCTTGTCTTCATGAATATGCCTATTAATATATGATCATGTTTTGGTATGTTATTGTGTGTGTTATGGTTATGTTCCTTATCTTCTTCATTTGGTGATGCTGATGCTTGTGTGAATATTACTATCTTGTTAAGTTGTTCTAACTTTAATTTAAGACATCTAACTTAACGAGAACCTTAATTGGGGGTGGTATTTCACTTGAATAATGAAGAGATGATAATGTGTTATGTATGGATTGAAGGGATGTGCTCCTTAATTAAAGGTAAAGTTTTGCACAAGCAGTTATCGCTTAAACCCTATAATGAAACGGACATATTCGGACTCTTTGCGATGATTTGATTTGGTGAGATAGCGTTGGGTCCAAATGGGATATTCAGGAGGATAAAACTTTTTGGAAGGATAAGGTTGAATTTAGGAGGATAAAACCTTTTTCCTTTTCGCCATCCCTTTTGAGGTCCACAGATGGCGTTACATGGTATGTAACCGTTGCAGACATCCGTTGTAAGTTCTACAAAGCAACAAAAGGGAGAGTTCCGAACAGTCCGGTGTCCAATTCTTGCGGTTGGGAGGATGAAATCTCTTTGGGGGATTTCTAGATTATTAACATCTAACCTTGTAATCCTTTATTATTGAATGATTATTATGCTTCATTACTTGCTTGCTATAATTGTGATGGTGTATTGGATTGGGAAAAAGGGATGGGGTGTGTCTGCGTTTACTGGACATTTAAAACTCATGGCGTTTCATGCTAGGTATTAAGGACTATTAGACTGGTTGAAGGCAAAGCTGAAGTATTTGAAGACGTATGGCTACCCTATGAGAGTTAGGGACTAGTTTTGTAAACATGTTTTGAGATTATAAGTGATTAATCACTTGTTGTATTTAAGACATGATTTGTAATTATTTTATATATCATTTGTAACATATCCTTATACTTCGTCAACTCATGTAGGGCTTGTGTTAATACTTTGTCAAGATCTATCAAAAAGGTAGCTTTGTTATCTAAGATGGTTGGACTTAGAAGGGAGGCTATATTAACTCCTCCGACCTTTCTAGGATCTTAATTGGTTATTAACCGAATGAGACACTAGTGATGTTTTTTTTTCTCTTGTAACCATAGATAAACCGTGCATTTATTTGTTAATATATTCCATGATGTTCCCGATTTTTAGGGTGTTACAAACCAAATTAGAGAGGGAGGAGGAAAATATTAAAACAAAATAAAAATCTCACAAAACACTAAAATAAAACAAAACTAGAAGCTTCATATGTCTTGAGGACTACCGGAAACTAGTATGGTCAATGCCGGAAGACTATTCCATTATGTCCAAAAGAAGCTAACTGGCCAGTCGTATAGGCCGGCCGACCAACTAGGCCTAGCAAAACTATCTTGTTGCAAAACCAAGAAAAGGAACAAACAAGGAATATATAAGTGGCTCAACTAACCACTTTCGGTTAGTTTATAACAAAACTCATATGAAACTAAAGTAAGAAAACAAATATAGGATAAATAGTGCAAGAAAATGAAGAATTGAAAACAAATTACTTCCTGTTAAATTACAACAAAACAATATGAAATGAAAGCAAGAAAACAAATACAAGATAGAATATGCAAGGAAAATGAAAGAATTGAAAATTCACCTTTCAAGGAAAGATTGAACTTCTTAATTTCCGAACTTCCTTCTGATCACCCTCAAGTTTTTGAATTGTGTTCTTAATCCTCAATTCAAGAGCTTGGAATTTGAGTTTAGAATGATTGTTTTGGAGAAAGGGTTTGATTAGTCTGTAATCTTCTTCAACTTAGCAAGACTACTCTCTCTTTGATCAAGGCTTTAGGACTTACTTCTTGAGCGGTTTTTGCAAGGGAAGATGAGATGTGGTGTAGGGTGTATAGCTTGAGAAAATCGAAGTTCACAACTAACACTTAATTTTGGCTAACTCTTGAATTCAAAGCTTAAACTCTCTTCTTCTTTATCTCTAGTCGTCTCTACTTAATCTATCCTCTTCCTCATCTCAACAATCTGATGTATTCATATAGGCTATACAAGTGGAAAAATAGTGGAAGACAAGAACGAAGCATTAATGAAGATAATGGAGCATTAATGAAGCACTAATGGAGCTAATGGAAGACAAAAGTGGACCATTACCTTCATTGGATTAAGCACTAGATAATGGAGGATGAATATACATGCATTCAATGCATAATGAGTTGGAAAAATGGGTTTGGGAAGTGCCTACTCAAACCAGCACAAAAAATTGGGCAATCTGTTTGTGGGGTGGTCGATCGGCCAGAGGAGAAAAAGTTTGTTTCACTCTGGTTCGACTCCTTTTTGCTTTGGGTGCCTGACGGGACCTAAACACTTGGCCAAAATAGCTCAAATTCCATCTTTCTTACTAAGGATTATGCAAGAAACATATTTTGATTTTCTTCATCGGATAATCAAAAGAAAGCACCTAAGTCTTAGGGCCGGTCAAAATGGAGTGTCTACAAGTGGGTTTCTAATTATGTTACCCTTGTGTCTAGAAATCAAAACATACCTAAAAGTGTCCAAAGAAAGGGAGGAAATCAAGTGAAACAAGATGTGAAGTTGTGCTGAAAATGGGCAGTCCGGGTGAGCGGTCTCTTCACCGCTCAAGCGGTGAATGGGTACCTCCTAGAAGTTTAGGCCTACAAAACTAGATTCTAAGAGCTGCAAAAGTGTGCTCGAGTGACACATTTACCGCTCAAGCGGTTGACCGACATAACTAGGTTTCTAAGCTGTCTGTTCGAGCGGTCCTTCTAGTTGCTCGAGCGGTGATCTGCAGAACAAAACCTGTAGTTCATGATTCTGCTCTGTTCTAATGACTTTCCAAGGCTACTATGACCAAAACGCCAACAAATTCAACCCCAACTCTTACATATTTGATACCAAACATGGGAGCATAATTGTTTTCAAAATCAAAAACATCAAAATCTCACTTGTTTTCAAGATATGAAGCCTAGTCCAAGCTTTAAATGAAAATTTCCATGGTTTTACATTTGTTGCTCTAGATTTCAAGAATCAACTTGTGAACTCATGGATAATCAAGTGAACATGTGAAAATAGAAGTGCAAGGACATCCAAATCACCAAAACCAATTCAAAAGAGTTGGAAATCCTAAGTTTCATCCCTAGTTTATTACCTTAGCTAACTTCTCTTCTTTCCCTCTAAGTTTTTTATTCCTAGATGATTTTCATCCTAACTTTTCCATGATTCATGATGTTGAAGGAGTCTACTACAAGATTTAGGATATAAAACTCACCTTGGAATACTTCTAGGTTGATTTTTGATTGAATTCTTTGTACCCTTCTCTTTTCTCCTTCCTTCCTCTCTTTTCCTCTCCTTTTCTCTCATTAGTTCTTGATTTCTCCAGCTTCCTCCATATGTTTGTTTGATTTGGGACAAGAGGATTTATTGTATATGGTTGGTCAAGGTTATAAATTCATTAGCTAACTAATTCCCTTACTTAGGCTTAATTAATCAAGTTTAAAGTTAAATAATCTATTCCTAACTAATTATATTGGTCTAATTAATCCTCCACTAATCATACATAATTATTACTAATCCTAATTAACAAAATAACCAATAACATGAAATGCTCAAGATTGTTAGACTAAGGTCTTTAAACTCCTCAATTAAGGCATATGCTCAACCTATGGTTTCCAAGCTATCCCCTAACTCTAGGCACAAAATATACAAGTCCTATACATAACTTAAATGTGTAGATAATAAAGTAAACATGATGCATGAACAACTTGGTTGTTACAAATCGTTAAAGCTGAATTGCACAAAATAAATGTGGTGGAACAAGAAAATGAAGTCTATGAAGATTATGAAAAGGAGGTTGTGACTATTGAACAAGTTGAAGTGGAAAATGTGGAGATGTAGTTCACGATGACACAATTGATGAGTTGAAAATTTCAGGTAATATTTTTGCTGAAAAATTCATGAATTCTCCTATGATATTGGATGTGGAGAACTATTTAAGTGATACATGTTGGATAATTTTTTGATCGAAAGGAAAAAACAAAAGCAAAGTTCAAGAGGCGTAAAAAGTTCAAGAATGGATGGCAATGGAATCCTGGTATGAAAGAAAAATTCAGAAGTGTCCATTTGAAGAACATGTACAGTATGTGATAAGAAGAATTGTGAAACTATTTTCAAGATCAAGATCAAGATCAAAGTCTGCACATCCAGGGAGATGGCTTTGAAGATCGGTGCGATTGAAGGAGGATTCCAAGACGGAAATTACATCGAAAGCCCCTCAGTAATGAAGCATTTGTAATACAAGAACATCAATAGAAAAACAAGTCAAGTTGGGGGGGGGGGGGGGTGTTAAAAATAAACTTGTGTTTTAATATTTTAGGAGTTACATGTTTTAGGATCTTATATATAGTCATGCAATCTATGTAAAGAAAGATACGAAAAAGTATGAGAATGCAAGGATAATAGTATGAGTGAAACACAAGAGGCTATATTCTTCTTTCAATTCTCTTTCAAATTTGTCTGAGTATTGTTATGTACCCTTTTTATTTCTAACATCCACCACCACTATCTACTTGGCTGGTCAGCTCCAAGTTTGGCAAGCCTATATGTGCATTGGTTGCCTTTACACATCATGTGTCAAATAGAGCACCTGCATTTTCGAATAAAGCACCTGCATTTTCAAATGATATGTCGTGAGTCTTTCACAATGCTTCTAAAAGAGAAGTTTTGTGGAGGACCATCCTCAGGCACTTCCTCTGCAGTGGTAAAGTCCATTTCAATAATCAATTCACTTCAAGCCCTTCTCCAAACCGGGGTTATTGAATTATAAACACATTTTTTTAAGTGACTCATAGTGGTCCTGGTTATGATTTATAGTGGTTGTTTGTAGTTATGAACTTAGTGGCTCACTACTAGAAAAACAAGCTTTTGCGATCAAAAAACTTGTTGTCGCATAAAGTGTTTTTTTTGTTTTCCATCTCAAAAGGTTTTAGCTACACATGCCAAGGGACGAAAGTAATGGGGTAGCTAAATGTTTTAATGAAGAGCAAATGACATATGAGAGTATTAGTGAGACTGAGGGACACTAATTGACACGGCTTTTGCCGAGACAAAAAAATAAAAAAAAATATAATATATATATATTTTTTAGAATTAGTAACAAATGTTATTGCTGAAAGGCATTTGTTGTGTAGGTATAGTGCTATCGTGAAAAGTTTTGGACATCGATTTATTACCGATGCTAATAAAAGCAAATTTGTCATCACTAAAAGTGTTCTTTTGCATAAGTTTTTGATATAGCTGGTTGTGGTCTTTGATTACAATTCACAGCGGTTGTTTATTTTACAAGCCTAGTGATCCAGTACTTGAAAAATAAGTTTTTGCATCAGCAGCTTGCTATCGCAAAAGTGTTTTTGCAGTCTCAAAAGGTTTGGTGACAACATGCTAAGGGACAAAACTAATGGGATCGCTAAGAATTTTAGCAATGACAGTTTCCATATTGGGTTATTAGCAATGGTATGGGACACTAACTAACATGATTCTTAGGCCGAGGCAAAAAAAAAAATTATTGCTTTTAATGTTTGTAGTGAATGATTATAGTATTGTCGCAAAAAACATTTAAGCATCCGTTGCTAATAGAAACAAATTTGTTTGCATCTATAAATTGTCCGTCGCTTTAAAACTTGTGCATCAACGCTATTGCCGTCAATTAAAAGTATTATTTTGCACAAGTTTTATGACAATTGGTTACCTTAAAAAACAAATCAAGAATTTGTAAAATAAATTCCTATTTGCAACCAAAAAGTGACCATTGCAAATAGATATTTATTTTCATAAATAATTTTATTATTATTTTTAAAATAATTTTTCTGCCTATTATTCATTCAAATCTAAATATTTAGAAAAATAAAAACATTTCATTAATACACATTTTAATAATGTTAAATCACATATTATTGTTCTTAGCTTGGGTTCCTAGTCCCTAGCAATTCTCATACATGTTCATTCACATTCAAACCAAATATTGATAAGAAAAAAAAAATCATATTTAATCAATACAAATCCATAACTCTTCATTTACAGCAAAACATTTATAAAAATTCATTCAATACAAACCATAATATGTCAATATGCCGTAGATATTAAGTGCAAAATTATACAAAACTTGAATTTAGATGACAACAAAAAACATAGAGAAATCTAGCAAAAATAATTAGCCTCCCTGCCACCATTTTAATCTCTATTGCCACTAATCTTTTTGCAAAATCTGGAAATATAAATATTACAATCAAATGAAGTATATAATTTATGACTCACAATGGGGGTTAATTATGAATCAAATTAATTGCTCATGTTTATTTTCTTAAGCTTTGGTGGCTAAGAGTGATGGTGCATTGTATGCACATTTTCAAGGGTGTGTATAGCCTTTCTTTACAAATTATTGTGATACAATTACGAAAGGACATGTTATGTACCTTTTTAAAAAGAACAAATTAACCACAAGTTTTTTTTTTTTTGAAAAATGGGTATTCTATTTAATTTCAAAACTTTTTAGATAGATTCAAAAGTCCTATACCTATTTATCTCTTCTTCCTTCCTTACGCCTTACTTCTTATTTCTATCTCTCTTTCTCTGATACCGGTGATGACCACGACCACGACCACGGCTACGCCTTCCTTTTTTTTTCTTTCTCTTTCTATTCTACAGTTACCGGTCACCGACCACCACCATTGATTGGGGTTTACGGGCAACTACCGAGCACCAATTCCTTGCTTCAGGCTCACCAACGGCGAAAAGATGAGTAGATCTACTCAAATTTGATGTAAATCTACTTAGATTTGATATTGATCTACGTTAGATCTGGCAAGATCTAAACCAAAAAATAGTTATCGGAGTAAAAGCATCTTTCTATAACTATCTCTTTCTTTTAATCTCTCAGTTTTAATACTTTTTTTGGTGCTATACACTTCTATTTGTTGGAAAAAATGATTTTTTGGGACTTTAATTTATTATTAAAGTGTGGTGATTTTAATTAAATATTAAAGTGGGTCCTAACCTTTTATTGTGTTAGGTCCAAGTGAGCCAAAAACCATTGGGTTTTGAATAAGAAATTGCTTCATGATGTTAGATTCATGAATAGGATTTTAAAGAGTATTTAAATCCTTTTTCTTGGCTAAAGGGTGTGAATCCTGTTGGGCATCCAAACTTTTCATCTTTCTGGAAATGGGGTATGGATCCTGGTTAATGGGGCTTTAATGACCAGCCATAAAGGCTGGAGGCTCTTCCTTTCTCCCCTATACATGTATAAATTGAGACCCTCCTGTCAAGTTTCAATATAGAAATTTTTTGCTTCCATTTTACATGTCAGTTTGCCAGAAAGTTCCTATTGTGAGAGAGTGCTGCCATTGTTTTGTTCGCTAAGCTAGACAGATAGTGCTTCTGCCGTAGCTGGTTTTGACCGTCGTATCCTGGGAGACAGACGCCGGGTTTCCTCAAGCACTCGACCCGTGAGGCGGCGAAATCTGTTTTAAGAAAACTGCTTCCGTGCAGGTTTCGGTTTCGTCTCTTTACCCTTTTATTGTTTTGTGTATTTCTGTTGAAATTTAGTTATAATTATCAGCATATGTTTTTGGTATATAATCTGTTTTCTTCATAAATCTATTTATTTAATTTCACAATTTAAACAACACTATTTTCGTGTTATAATGGAAAAAATTACAAGTTCTGAACAAGTTATTTTCGAGTTTTAACTATAGGTAGTGAAAACTATAAAATTTTACAGTTTCAGTTTTTTTGGTACTGAATTGAATCATTCTTTAGAACTGTAAAATTTTGCAATTTCATAACTTTCTTTAAAAATGTAAAATTTTACAGTTTCATAACATGTTTTCCAGTTTGATTAATAAGGATAAATATTTAATAGAATCATACTTTGAAACTGTAACATTTTACAGTTTCAAAACTTACTTTTCAATCTGATCACTGTTAGAAATTATTTGCTTAAACTCTATAAAAATTGAAAATAACATATGTTTTGTTTTCTTTGTTCCTCTTTGTTGTTGTTGTTGTTGTTGTTGTTGTGTTTGTTTTTTTTTTTTTTTTTTTTTTTTTTTCAGTTTATTAATATTTAGCACATTTTGCTAATTTTTTCTACTTTAATTTCTCAGTTTGTTCTTCTTTCTTTTTCTGACAACATTCTAGACATTCTAATGAGTTTCCGGTGATATTCTTGACGTCTAGCTAATATTCTAGACATTCCGACGACTTTCAGTGACGTTTAGAACATTCCGGCGATACTCCGGCAAATTTCTGATGATATTCTAGCGACTTTGTAGTGATGTTGAATATTCCGACGAGTTTTCGATGACCATCTGATGGAAGTCCGACGGTGATGGGATGTAGGAGCGTCTTTAAATTAATTTTTTTTTAAAATAGGATTTTTGGTAATAATTAAAAATATATAAGACTAATTGGTGTAAAAAATATTTTATTTTGGGATTAGATAGATTTTGAATTTTTTGTAAGGGACTTATCAGTAAGTTCCCCTTTTAAAAATGTGTACTATAGTCTTTCTCAAATAGGTTTTTTTGACACTTTTAAAAACCTAATAAGTTATGTCTATGATGAGGAAGCTGGTTTACACACACACAAGAAACATGTTATGTTTAGATGATAAGAATTAGATATACCTTTAAAAACTATTGCTTATAAACTTGAACAATATTATTTACAATTTTAATTATTTTTTCTTAAATCGGATGTCCCTCCCAAAGAGACAATTTTCCTCAGTAAGGACGGACACATAAAAATTCTTACTTGAGATCGAATATATATACAAATACAAATTGATACATTAAATGTACAATATTATTAATATTTTTTCTTAAACAAAAAATAAGGAATGAGGGTTAAGTTTTTTATATATAAATTAAAAATATTTTACATTAATATTTTTAGGATAAGGAGGTTTTGTCAAAACTTTAGGCATCGTCATCTAAAGTTTCAACTTTTTTGACATGGTGTGTTGTGTTACTTTCGGCCAATTGAGGCCCAATGTGAGACATAGCATATGAAAAATTGCATTCTTGGCAGGACAATTATTTGATTGAAAATGACCTTTGTCATGAACCTTTTACTTTCTTTTTTCATAATTCTAATGAAAACTTTTAACAGGCTCACTTGATTTTATGTCACCATATAAATTTTGTGGATTGAAAAATCATCACATAGATTAGGGATTTAAAATATAATTTTTTTTTTTCAAATAAATTTGAAGTTCATGACCTTTTAATTGTTGCATCCATCAATGATGATCATAGAAGGTGATAAGATATTACGATAAAAATTGAAAAAAATTAATGATAATTGTTGATGTTACTTTTGGAATAAGTAGACACATCAAATGAGAATCAGTACACATGACTAATTCTCATAAGGTCATGTGACCTTCTAAAATAATTCGATATTCGACAAAATAATTACATACGTAATAATCGAATCTTAAGGGGTGTGGTGGTGGGCTATTAAAGAGTCCACGGACTAAAAGAAAAATTGGACCACGAGATGAGCCAAATAGATAGTCCACATTTGACATTTAGTTTATGAGTTAAGTACTTGGCCCGGCAATCATCATTTGGTATATATTTTCAGCATTAAATTCCGAGATACCTAACCCACTCGACAATTGACTTGTTTCAGTATTCAAATAACAGGCTAATGACCCATATTTTCCTTACAGACAAAGCCTAGTATCCTTTATAATTTGGCACTTGAGCCCAAGATCACAAGCGACTTGGCACTTATGCCTAAAGATCCCATGTGTAACGGTCTGGGTCTAAGCTCGAACCAATTGGCCTTTTCGACACGTGTGCATACGAACCGTGTTGTGATAACTTAGTCTTATCTTCATTGTCACTTGCATTATTTTTCTAGTGTAATAATCTGACCCTCTCATATTTTTAAATTTCCTCATTATATGTGTATTTATGTGTTTGATGTGAAATTCTATATTTGAATGTGTGAATTCCATATTTATAAATTTGTATCTGTCGGTTATGAGAAAATCTGTTCAAATTGTGACTTTCGGGCTAGAAATTGAAGGCCTTAGAGGTGTGATAAATCGAAATTGACTTTACAGTTATGATTAGCATGATTTTTAGGACATAATATAAAATTTTATAAAAATTTGATTCGTAACAAATTAATTTGATTTATTTAAGCTAAACTTGTAATTACCCTTATTTTGACTCAACAAGCTAAGTGATATAGGATATGTGCTTGAGCCTTGTGAAAAGAACTAAAACTTAGGCTTAGGATATTTTGTCGGAGAGCTTCTAGAGAGGAAAGACGAGGAAAAGAGAGAAAGAGGAGAGAATTCAATCTAGGAGATTAGAGCTTGGGAATTGAAGGGGGAAACCAAGGATCTAGCTCAAGTAAGTGACAATCAACTCAACTACATAGAATGTCTCTTCAATTGATGAGAATCAAGACCTAAGATGAAATTAGGGTTTATGAGTTATGGCTTGTTTGAATGTATTCCATGGAATTGAGCATGTACTCTTTGGAGTTGGTTAGATTCTTGTGTTTTGGGTTGTCTTGAGTTAGATTGTGAGTTGTTTCCTTGTTATCTTTAGTTTTTGGCATGCTTTGGACTCATGTATATATGTTTGTATATATATATATATATATATCTATATCATGAAAATTTGAAGAGCATGAAGGCAATATGGAAATTAGAGTTGTATGTGCCAAATTAAAATAAGTTGTGTTTTACTTGCTTGGATTGAGCCTTGGAAGTGCATATGGAAAGCTTGAGAAATTGATGGATTTTCGGACTGAAATTTTCAAGCCAGACCGCTCATGTGGCTGGGTCCACTGCACGAGTGGCCAACCCTATTTTGGACAATTTCGATTCTGAAATTCGCCCGTTCATCCAGCCAAGACCATCGTACGAGCGGCCAGGCCACCGCACGTGCGACCAGGACCACCACACGTGCAGCCAACAGGGCTGATTTTTCTAGTTTTGTTTTCTTTCTTTTTTTGACTTCCAACCTCCAATTACATGGTTTCCAACTATTCTCACGTGCATATGTATTGTACAAACACAAGAGAAAATGAAAGAACGAATAGAACAAATTAAAATTCATTAAAGAAGCTCAGAAAGGAACTAAGTGTTTATTAAGTTGTGTGTGTGCCATGTGTAGGTCACTCGCCGAAAGGGACCATTACGTGACCGAATCACTGTGAGTAATAGTAATGTAACACTATGTTGAAAGTTACGAATTTTATATTTTTGTCCATGAATGATATGATTTATACAACTTGTGCGTTGGTTAAAGTGGTTGAACACTTGACCGCAATGACATATGAAATGGGCTCGAGGCCATTTTGTTATTATTGGGCCCGAGACCGTTCTGTTATTATTGGGCCCGAGGTCGTTCTATTATTATTAGGCCTGAAGCCGTTCCGAAATGTGCTGATGAAAAGGACATACATGCAATACGTACATATTCTTCAAGACACATGCTTATTTACATGTCTTCATACGTTATTATTATTCACTGAGCCTGGCTCATTCCGTATTCATGTATGTTTTGTAGGTGGTCAGCTTGGAGGCCAGCCCTAGGTCAGCTTCAGGCGCCTTTTGTGGACATTTTTGTTAAGTCCTACGTTGGAGTCTTTTGTCTCTTAAGGAGTTCAATGCCACATTTTTGTTAAATTCTTGGTGCTTTTGTTACACATTTGGTGATTATGTAACTTTTGAGGTTCTTAACTCCTTGTACATACACATGCTTGGATTCTATTTTTATTTGAATGGTGCATGTAAACTTCTCCATTTACGAGATGTGTAATGATCTTGCCATATAGACACTGCTCAAGGGACGTTCTATTATTTAATTGCTTCCGCTTTAGGCCCCATTGTTGAATAAATTATATTATTTGATGTTGTTTTGAGGCCTTTGTACGGGCCGGTCATGACCTAAGCATTTGGGAGTAGGTCTGGGTCGTGACAGCTAGAATTCTTGACCTTGGTATTGTGTGAGAGTAACTTGGAACATTTTGGGAATTAGTTGGACTGGTGATCGATCGCAGCTTGAGGCGAATGATCGCTTCATTTGAGTTTTTGTTGAGTTTTCAACAAAACATAGTGTGAGTGTTTGGGAAGCGGGTTTTTTTGTAGGTTTTTTTAGTTGTAGGATATTATTGGAGAAATTTTTTTTTTTTGTGTTTGCGAAGATAGTTGGGTTAGTTGAGTTTTTTTGTGGTTGGATATGATGTTTGTGAGAGAAAAAGTGAAATGATTATGGGTTTGATGTGATATTTTGTTTGGATTTGTTTTTTTTTTTTGATTTTGTAAAACATTTGTCTTGTAGTGAAAAAAAACAAAAACAATTCCCAAAACCAAGTTCCCAAACACCGCCATAGTGATCATTGAGCGATTGATCGCTAAGCGATCACCGCATTTGGAAATTTTGTAAGGCATTCGAATAGTGAATGGCAATCAATGGGTGATCTATCGTTTCATTTGAGACTTTTGAGGAGAACATAGCAATCATTGTGCGATCAATTCCTTTGTGTTGCAATCCATCACTCTTGAAGTGCGATCGATCGCTTGGTTAAAAGTCACTTAATTTACATTTTTGGTGACTAAATTTTTAGTCGCCAAAAGTTATCTTTTTGTCGCCGAAACTTGTTAGCAACTAATATTTTTGGTCGCAAGAGTAGTCGCTGAAGGATTGTCAGGAAAGGTAATTGGTGATGCCAAATGTACTGAAATGCTGACTAATTTTTTAGTCGCCAAAAGTATTGAAAAAAAAAATAAATATCACCTTTTGAGCGACTAAAAATAATTTGTTGTGAAAAACCTTATTAATATCTAGCTACTAAAGATTTAGTTGCCAACATTATTTTTGGTTTCTCCTATTATTTTTTTAGCTACTAGATATGTTAGTCGCCTAAAGTGTGATTGTGTTTTAGCTACTAAAAGTTTAGTCGCCTAAAGTCTCACATTTTTCACTACTAAACTTGTAGTCGGCAAAGGTCCTATTTATCACAGGGAAGCTGGCCGTGACATCTGTACGGTGGTTTGGGGGCTGTTTCCCAGTTTTGCCCCCTTCACGCCTTTTTTCAGTTACATTTAAGGTGTTTTCGGGTCTAACTCCCAACCTACATGTGCTAATTACATTCCATCAATTGTCACAGGTTCTATTTGTTATAGGGAAGCTGTTCGTGACATCCGTATGGTGGTTCGGGAGTTGTTTCGTATTTTCACCCCTTAATGCCCTTTTTTTTTTTGTTAAGTTTAAGGCGTTTTCGGGTGTAACTCGTAACCTACACGTGCTAATTACATTTCGTCTATTGTCACCAGTCCTATTTATCATGTAGAAGGTGGCCGTGACATCCGTATGGTGGTTCGGGGGCTGTTTCGCATTTTCACTCCCTTGATACCCTTTTCCGGTTAAGTTTAAGGCGTTTTTGGCTCTAAATCCAAACCTATGCGTGCTAATTACATTCCGTCTATTGTCACAGGTCCTATTTTTCATGGGGAAGGTGGCCTTAACATCTATATGTTGGTTCATAGGCTGTTTCGCATTTTCGCCTCCCTTCACACCCTTTTTTTGGTTAAGTTTAAGGCATTTGCGGCTTTAACTCCTAACCTACGCGTGCTAATTACATTCTGTCTTGCGTCACAAGTCCTATTTGTCATGGGGAAGCTGGTCATGACATCTGTACGATGGTTCGGGGGCTGTTTCGCACTATCGCCCCCTTAACGCCTTTTTTCGGTTAAGTTTAAGGTGTCGTTAAGTTTAATGTGCTTTCGGCTCTAACTCCCAACCTACACGTTTAATTGTTTAAGGTGTTTTCAACTCTAACTCCCAACCTACGCACGCTTATTACATTTCGTTTGTTGTCATAGGTCCTATTTGTAATGAAGAAGCTGGACATGACATCCGTACGGTGGTTCGAGGGTTGTTTCACAGTTTCACCCCCTTCATGCCTTTTTTCGGTTAATTTTAAGGAATTTTCAGCTCTAACTCCCAACTTACATGTGCTAATTACATTCTGGCTGTTATCACAGGTCCTATTTGTCATACGGAAGCTGGCCGTGACAACCGTATGGTGGTTCGGGCGCTGTTTCGCATTTTCGCCACTTAATGCCCTTTTTCGGTTAAGGCGCTTTCGGCTCTAACTCCCAGCCTACGCATGCTAATTACATTATATATGTTGTCACAGGTTCTATTTGTCATCCATACAGTGGTTCGGGGGCAATTCCACATTTTTCCCCATTAACGCCTTTTTTCGGTTAAGTTTAAGCCATTTTCATCTCTAACTCCCAACCTAACTGTGCTAATTACATTCTGACTATTGTCACAGGTCCTATTTGTCACGGGAAAGGTGGCCGTGACATCTGTATGGTGGTTCAGGGGCTGTGTCGCATTTTCAACCCTTAACGCCCCTTTTTGGTTAAGTTTAATATATTTTCAGCTCTAACTCCCAACCTACGTGTGCTAATTACATTCCGTCTATTGTCATAGGTCCTATTTGTCACGGGAAAGTTGGCCATGACATTTGTATGGTGGTTCGAGGCTGTTTCACATTTTTCGCCCCGATAACGCCCTTTTTCGGTTAAGTTTAAGGCACACTAATTATGGTGTTTAGCCACAGGTCAGATGTGTTTTTTTTATAGGTTTATCATTTAAGGGAATTCCATCATTGTGATAACATGGGAAATTCACATCATTAAATATTCTCTTTGCTCCTCTCCTTTTTTTACATAATTAATGACTTAGTTAACAAATTAATCTCACATTTCTTTTCTCCTCTTATTTGTATAATGTCAAAACAATTCCAAGTTCTCCAAATTGATATTGTCAATATTTTAAGTATTTTTGTAGAACTTTTAATCTCATATGAATGAAATTCTTCTTACCAAATAGGACGATGGCCATCGGAATCTTGCAACAGAGTTGTGAGTCGTAAAACTATGTTGTTCAAATGATTAAGTTGTTCTTGTTGCACCTCCCTTGCTTTTTTTTCCTTCTTCTACTTCTTTCATCATCTCCTCCCCTACTTTTTTTCTTTCCTTCTTCTACTTGTTTCATCATCTCCTCTCTTTCTCTTATTATCTCTTCACGATCTCTTTGGCACTCTTCTTTCTCCTTTATCAACTCTTTGTGATCTTTTTGCATTCCTCACGAAGAACCTCCATCTCAGCTCTCACTACCTCCATATGTTTGTCACTAGCTCGTGCCACACTATCATATGGCGAGCAGGGTCGTGGGCCAATGCCAAATCCACACAAGTAATTCTTTTTCTGGCTAAGCATTTGCCGTAAGAGTTCTTCCTGTGTCTATGGAATAACATGAAATTTTGTTCCTAGATAATAATTAATATTAAATACAATTGCAGAAAGAGTTCAATACTTACATGTAGCTCATCACATTTGGGATGAATCCATTTGTTAGTCTTCTTTGACTTGTGTGATTTCGCATAAAATTCCAGAAAATCCAACTCTCCATTCTCATTTACCTGTTAATTTCAAATAACAAAATTAATTCGTCAAAGTATTAATAATGACTTTTGGTTATATGAGTGATTCATTTATTTTTCAAATGAACAATTTCGCCTCATGTTCGACATTGCTATTGGAAATGATGGAGATCTACTTGTATGATTGTATGGTAGCATACTCCTGTGTGCTTTATCGGCTTTTGATCGTTTCTAAAAAAATATAGGGATTCAACAATTATTACATATCAATGCATAATACAATTTTAAAGCAATAAAGTGTTTTTAAATGTTTCGTACCAAATGAGATTCATCTTTCCAAGCCACATCAATTATATGTTTCCAATCATCCAAGCAAACTCCTATAGGCAGGACTATAAGGGTCATCAACACCCTCTTTTTCAAGTTCGAGGAAGTATTGCTTTAGGTTGTGACTCCAATTCCTTGTAGAAGAGATACACCTTTCTATCAACGGCCTCTTGACTTGTTTGTCAGTATGCAAATCCTCACCAATATCAAACTGTCCTGCGAAGCATAAATATGCGAAGTATTACATAAATTAAATGCAGCAATTACAAATATAAGTAATGAACACATTTAGTTCAAGGTCAATAATTACTAGCACAACTTGTACAATAGTATCTTTGATACTCTGATTAATTTTGTTCCATGACTTCACGCCCTTGAGAGGGCACAAACGCCTAATTTGTAATCCAACTCATTTGCTGCTGGGTGGCATTCCTCCAATTATTGCATTCAATAGGCGATTGACATAAACATGCAGTTTCTCCCTTTTTTTGCTAGCAATTTATTTATTTATTTATTTTCGCACTCCTTTTTCTAGTGTAGGTCTGTACAATGGTCTTACCTATGCCATGAGCCTGTGTCTCTTCCACAACTATTTATGTGTCATCTGGCGGCTGCGTCTCATCAGAAAATGTAGCGGCGTGGCAATGTCATGTGCAGATATTGCTGAGACTGATGAATTGTTGCAACTTGCTGGTTTCTTACGCCGACCCGTCTTCATCGTAGGAACCATGCTGCTAGCTGTAATATATTTGCAAACATGACATACATTAAGTAAAAAACATCACATACATCATCGATATTTTCAATAATATGATTATTTAGAGAAGCTAAATCATTCACAAAATTGCCATGTAACATGATAGGAAAAATACTTTACCATGCTTGTCAAAGAAAAGTGTTGTACATAAACAATGGCAAGCATAAATTTCAAATGAAGAGGTTCATCAATTTAAGAGGTTCAGGAAAATATTACAACTACATCTAGCAAATGAAAACCATGAGGTCTCATTGCACTACATAAAAGATAAAGAACAAAAGCAGTCTCATCGTTTTCCCCATTACATCAACAAAAAAAGGACAAAAAAACAACAATAAGAAGGACTACCAAGAACACACATTCAAATTTAGAACCCATACATCGACTCTATGTCCATATCTGTATCAAAATCACATTCAAGCTCATCTTCTTCTTTATCGTCGCCCTCCATTATAGGTTCATCTTCATCATCATAGATGAAATCATCACCCATAACAACCTCGGGTTGTACACGGTTGTCAGATTGCAAACCTTCCATTAGAATAATTTCAAAGTCAATATCTTGACGCAAAATAACATCGTCATCCATAGTCTCAGTTGGTACAACATCAGTGCTGTTATTTTGTTGGAACACATCATCAGGTTCTGGCACGTCCAGCTCTGGCATATCCCAAATTCTTCGATGTTGGAACTTTTCTACTACTCTCCAATTGGCACCTAACTTTGTATCATGAACATAGAAAACTTGTGAACTTGACTTGGTAACACAAACAAGTCATCTTTATACCATCGACTTGTTACATCAATAGTAGTCAAATGTGGTTCAACTCGCAAAGTTCTGCTACTACCGGTGTTATACTATTCATATTGGAATAAAACAACACGATCCCTGAACAAATATGTCATTTCCCAAACTTTTGCAAATTTAGCCGTAGAACTTTATTAATTAGCCTTCATGGTCCCCTTCAACTACCAATCCACTATTTTGACTTTTACGACAGTTGTCACAATTAAGAGTATGGAATCGAACGCAATTACAAATGCATCCCTGAATATGTGTTCACTAAGCCATAGGACCATTTGCTAATGCTCACATCTCATTGGTTGCTTCGGGGACTTGTTGTTCCACAATTGGTTCATCTGCATAAAAAAATAAATAAATAAATAAATAAATAAAAAAGTGTCATGTTATTTTTGACATAACTTAACTTCATGTGTAAGCTATACGATAAGGAATTTTAGCTTACATCATCTTTGAACCATTTAGGAAATTCTTTACATTGTCTCTTGGCAATGTCGTATGCAGTTCCATGTTGTTGTTGCAACAACATCTTGTGTTACATATGTAATTTGAAGAATGATTATTAAAAAAAAAAAGCATATAGCTCACATATAGTAGGTTGAAAGGTCGAGTCGTATTCTAGATATTCTTCTACTTTTGAGATGTTGTGTAGGACAAACCAATGCACCATTTCGAGGTCGACTAGAGACACAATCGATTGCCCTTGCGAGTAGACCAAACGGAAGAACACTTTGAGTGAAAACCGACAACCTCGGACCATTGTCACCCCCGTTATAGTTAATTTTTTCCCGATTAAACACTGTTTCAACTCCATCCAAATACATTGAACAAAATATTGTACACTCTTTGGAAATATAAGCCTCCGCAATGGAACCTTTTGGGTGAGCTTTATTGCCTAAGAAATCCTTACAGAAGTCCAAGCATCCTACATGGCAATATGATTTGAATGTCAATATTTACAGTTTTTTACTATATTAAATGAATATGAAATGGGACTCGTGTTATTACCTCTCAATGGGATACATCCATTGATATTGCACAGACCCTCCAAGCATAGCCTCATGAGGCAAATGAATTGCCAAGTGGACCATGACATCAAAAAAATGCAGGAGGAAAAATCTTCTCAAGCTTACAAAGTATAAGTAGGATTTGTTCCTCTAGTTTCTCCAAATCAGTCACCCTCAATGTCTTTGAGCATAATTGTTTGAAAAAAGTTCCTAACTCAAAAAGTGTGGTCCCAATGTCCTTGGAAAGGTATCCACGCATCCCAATTAGAAGTAGTCATTGTAGAAGGACATGACAATCATGACTTTTGAGGCCAACTAATTTTCTACCATGAGCGGTGACACAGTTGGATATATTTACTACATAGCCATCAGGGTACTTAATTGATTTCAGGAAATCACAAAAACCTTGTCTCTTTACTAGAGACAATGTGTATGATGCCGAAGGCTTCTCGAGTGAACCATTGGAATGCCTCTTCAAGTATAACTCTTTTCGTATTCGCATGTCCTCCAAATCCAAGCGTGCTTTATCCGTGTCCTTGTTCTTGCCGTTTGTGCTCAATAATGTCCCAACCAGACTGGCACATATATTCTTCTCTATGTGCATGACATCAAGGTTATGTCGAAGCTTCAGCATTTTCAAATAGGGTAGGTCGAACATAATGCTTCTTTTTGTCCAATTGGAAGTTGGATTTTCATTTCTTTGTCTTTTTTGGTTGTCTGGATGCTTTCCATACGGCTTGTATGTCCTAGAATCAATTTGCTCCAGTATTTGTTCTCCCAACAACTCCACAGGTTTGGACCAATTCTCAATTTGCCATTGAAGAGCTTACTCCTTCGCCAATTATGGTTCTCAGGCAAGTAGCGGAGGGCACCCATATACCCTATCTTACTTCGCAGACTCTAAGATAATGCATCCAAGTTACAATTAGGGCAGGCCAAGTAACCTTTTGTAGTCTAACCAGACATGTTACCATACGCGGAGAAGTCAATCATGGTCCACATGACTGCTGCATGCATTCTAAATATTTGACTGTTTGAGGCATCATATGTTTGCACACCATGCTCTCACAAATTCATTAATTCCTTTAGCAATGGTTGTGAGTAAACATCGATGTCTCTTCCAGGTGCGGATGGATTGGGAATAAGCAATGACATCATCATAAATGGCTCTTTCATACACTTCCACGGGGAAAGATTGTAAGGCATTAAGATTACGGGCCACATGCTGTACGATGTGCTCATATTTCCAAACGGATTGAAACCATCCATGGCAAGCCGTAAACGTATGATGGTGCATATCAAAGTCCTTCCATGCCTGACCATCGGTTGGATGCCTTAATATTCCATCATCCACCTGCTTCTCTTTATGCCATCTCATATCTGCGATTTTTTTTTTTCGTCATGTACAACCTCTTCAACCTCGGTGTCAAAGGAAAGTAGCTCAATATTTTGTGAGGAATCTTTTTACCATTATCATCGTTCAACTTGTATCTAGACTCCTTACATGTAGGGCAATTCTCTAGTTTTGCGTTGTCCTTCCAAAATAAAATACAATCATTCCTCCATGCATGAATGGCCTCGTATCCCAAATCCAATTCACGTAAGAACTTTTTCGCTTCATAAAGGGTCCATGGAATAGTTTCATCACACTTCGGTAGAATGTCTTTGAAAACTTACATAACCATATTGAAGGATTTGTTGCTCCATTTATTGTACACCTTAACGTGAAGCATCTTAATAACGAAGGACAACACGGAGAATTTTTCACACCCCGGGTAAACTTTGCGTCGAGCATCATCAAACAACCTAATGAACTTCAATAAATTTTCTCTCTCCGAGCTATCTTCTTCTTCATCGATATGATCATCCATGAGGACACTCATGTAAATCTCTTCCAACATAATAGGCAACTTGCTCAAATTATCGTCATTATCAAAGGATGCAGCTCCATCTCTTTGACCATCATCGTTTGACCCACTCGGCTAATCATGACACATGGGAACATGTTCCCCATGGTGCACCAAAGTTCTATCAGAACACGCGATTCCTCTTCGAATCAAGTGCAACCATACAACTTCTCGACTATGTTTTGTGCCATTCAAGCAATTGACACACAAACAACGAATGTCATCCTATGGGCCAAAATTCTTCATAGCAAAGTCAATAAATGACTTAACACCTTGTTGATACTCTTTAGTTTTCAACCTATCTTTTATCATCATCCAACTCTTGTCCATCTTTTGAACCCTACAAATCAAGCAAAGATTAACGTACAAATGGACACCAAATAAACAAAAATACTCAA
Organism: Camellia granthamiana; assembly: GCA_036172215.1. Taxonomy (NCBI): domain Eukaryota; kingdom Viridiplantae; phylum Streptophyta; class Magnoliopsida; order Ericales; family Theaceae; genus Camellia; species Camellia granthamiana. Next base: position 1,385,737 of record JAXFYN010000033.1, on the reverse strand, counting down.
CAATGGAATTGAGTGTCTTTTATCATCATCCAACTCTTGTCCATCTTTTCAACCTATCTTTTAGTTTTTAGTTATTTGCAACATATATTAAAATTTGAAAACACATGCTTTAGGAATTGTATTCAAAAGTTAGGGTGAAACAACTAATTATTTGGACTATACAAGTAGAACATAAACAAGGAGGGCTAAAAAATAAGGAGAAAATTCACCAAACACAACCATCGTAAGTTGAAGAAACAACGAAGCTATCATTAAAGGTTACGAAGCCATGAACCCTAAGTCGCAATGGAGTAACCTTACCATTGTGCTAAGGCCAGTCTTAAGCTAGAGGGTACACTTTGATTAAAATGTTCATTTGGCAGTGACTCTTAACCTTTCCCTTCAACAGGTTCCCAACCACCCCATTCATTTTCCATCAAAATTTGTTTATTTTCCTTAACTTTCTTCTTTGGAGATGGTTATTTAATAGAATGGTTGTTGATGAATTTAAGGATTTGATATACACTGCCTAACAACTTAACCTTTTGGAGTAGTCTATTGTGTATTAATATCTCACTAACCACCCCATGATTATAATCACCACCTTTTGGCCAAGTCATGGACGAAGTATGACAACACATGATAGATAGCAACAATTAACAAAAAGAATAAACATTTAGGGCCAATTTATTACTACTTTTCTTGAAAGACATCTTGAGTTGAGAATCTGTAATAAAATTGGAAATAGGGGCCTTCAAAGTTTCTAAAAACATCATAACAATTCCATTTTCCTTCTTTTTCTCAACAAACGTAGGATGCTAAAGACAAACAAAAAATACACACACACACACACACATATATATATACATGAAATCTGGCCCAAACAAACTTAATTACAAAGCATATAACTTAATTAAATGTTTCTTCAAGTAGATCCAGTTAGCTGAACAAAAAGGACATGAATATAGGTTCGATATAGCTCAAGAAAACAATCAAATGAGAGAAATCGATATGAATAAAGCGAACAGGTCAAACCCATTCGAACCTAATTTCACTTCCAAATATCTATTTGATACTAATTATCATAACACAACGCAAAGAGAGATGGTATATGTATATTTCACAACAAAATATCACGGATTGATGGATTTAAAACACGAATGCAAAGCAAATGACACAATTCATAAGTACAGAAACGCAATACAGAGCTCGAAGCTAGGGATCGAATCATAGAAAACCAAATTGAATGCCAAAGTTCTACATTTGGTTTAAAGTTCGTAATCCATCTAGGTTTCCCACATTTGCTTCAGTTTTCTCACCATCTTGACTAAAAGTGGACAATACATTCTCTACAAGTTAATTACTGTTACTAAATAGTTTAGAATTAGAATACCCTTAATCATGTCCCAAATTCTTATTCATGAGCTTGAATTTGGGATTTTTGTCTACAAATCAACACAAACCCTATAGCAAGTGTAGGAAATCAACACAACATGAACTCAAAATTTTGGATTTTGAGTTAAGAAATCAACACAAAATTAAATAACAAAAATCATATAAAACCCTAGGGCAAGTGTGAGAAATGGGGAAATAGAGGAAGGGAGAGAGAGAGAGAGAGACTGAGATGGATAGAGAGGGAGACAGAGCGAGAATGACAGAAAGGGATATAGACTGAGTGTGACAGAGAGTGAGAGAGACCGAGAGCGACAGAGGTAGAGAAAAATACTTGCGATTAAGAGGCATTGGTGATTTGCAAGTGGTGGTAGCTTTGTGCAATGGTGGCGAGTGCCAGTGGCATTAGTTATCAAGGGTGAGGCTTGGTAGTGTCAACAGAGCAAAAAGTGTTTGAGACATAACAGTGTATACCGTGTGTGTGTGTGTGTGAGACAAAATAGACATATAGAGGCCATATTAATTGGTTTCCCTCTATTTTTTTTTTTTTTTAACTTTTAGCGACTAAATTATCTTTTTGTTGGCAAATAGTAATGAATAACGACAAACTGTTTTGTAGCCAAAAGCTTAAATAATAGCGACTTACATATTGGTAGCCAAAAGTATCATTTGGCTATTAAATTTTCTTTTCGTCGGCAAAAATTAAATATACGCTGACTAAATTGTTTCGTCACCAAAAAGTGTTAAAAATGTCCATAATATTTGGCGACTAGACTATATATTTGTCGGAAAATAAGCTTATTCAGTGACTAAACTTAGAATTAGTAGCGTAAAATATCGACTTTTGGCGACTAATTTTTTTGTCACCTATAAGTGTATATTTAGTGACTAAATTTTTTCTTAGTCACCAAAAAACAACATTTGGTGACTAAATTAAAATGGTAGCTAAAATGTGAACCTTTGGCAACTATAAAAAAAATTAGTAGCCAAAAGGAATATTTTTGGCGATTAAATTTGTTTTGGTAGCCAATTTTGGTCGCCAAATGTGTAATTTGTTGTAGTGTAAGTCCGTATTTTATTTCTCTTTTCCTCGTTTCTCTTTTCTCTCTCTATCAAATTTCTCTCTTCTGTCTCTATAGTTTACATCTAGCACAGAAAAGTTTAAATCTAAGCCACTTGGAGTTAGAGTTTGACAAAAACTTGATTGAGTACGTCAAGAGATTCAACATCATCAATGGAGGATTGCAATGTCGTAGAACTCGATCGACAACTTTGGGAAAATTGAAACCTTTTGAAAATTATGCATTGGGCATTTACATTTCATTATGAAAGGTATGCATTTCAAATAACTTGTGATTCTACTATTCATTGTGAAATAGAGAGATTGTTTAAAGTTATGGAGTTAACTATTGGTGAATCTGGATAGTGTATAAAATAATTTAAAATGTGAATTAAGTAATGGGATTAACTCCTTTGCCATGTCATTATAGATGAATTGTAAGACTTAAATTGTAGATCTCCACCCTTTTCTTTTAAGAATTAGACCGTAATTAATGGTAAAATTTAGAGGTAAACATTTTGAAATAATGTTATGTTTATAATATTTAAGGTAGAGATTTTATAAATTACACTGTCACTGATTTAGGAGAGATTTTAGGATTAAGAGAAAAAATAAAAAGGGGGAATTTTTTTTTTTTTTTTTGGGTGAATAAGTTATAAGTTAAAGACAAAAAATTTTTACTTAGACTCATGATTTTAGATATTTAATTTGTATGCTTTATATATAAAGAAGATTTTAATTGTTCAAGTTTTTTTATTTTTTATTTTTATAGTTTAGGCGACTAAAAATTGAAGACTCCAAAAAATTAAATTACGATTTTGAATTTAAAAGAGCCACATAACTCTTCTACACTATTTACAACTATTTTAATCATATAAGAAAAAAACTAAAAAGTAAATTTAGATATTGCATTATCCATTACCATTTTATAATAACTATAACAAGAAAAATAAAATATATTAAACTGTCAAAATGAATACTACACAAACCAAAAATGCAGCGCCAATAGTTATGTAATTTATTAAATGCATCACAAGAGAAGATTGTGTTTTAATATCTAACCATTACTCTTTCTTTGTCAACATTTGCAAGAATGATTTGAGTGTTTGTATCCAGTGGCGGAGCCAGAAATTTAATATAGGGGGGCACCTGGATCTGCAGAAAAATTTACTAAATTGATTTCTATACGACTTTGTTTTGCGGAAGAATAATTATCATCTTCTTCTTGAGGAAAAGATGATTCCAATTTTGATTTTCTTTTAAAATATTTCTCCATGACTGTTTGAAAAAAATAAAAATTCATAATCAAAATCACAAACCCCCACAAGTCAAAATCTCCAATTTTAATACAAATCAAAAAATTTAAATTTAGCACAAATCACAACAAATCAAAATTTCTAATTTTAGTACAAATTATAACAAATCAAAATCCCTAATTTAAATATTAATCACGGAAATTAATATTTTTAATTTTAGCACAAATCAAATTCTTAATTTTAGCACAAACAACAACAAATCAAAATCTATAATTTTAATATAAATCACCACTAATTAAGATGCATAATTTTAGCATATCAAAATCTCTTATTTTAACATAAATAATAACAAATAAAAAAAAATTACAAATTAAAACTTAACAAATAACTATAAATTAATACTCATAATTTTTATTTAAAAATAAAAAAAATAAAGTTACCTGTAAACAATGAAGAGAAGATACCAAAGTTGTAGTGTGGTCCTAAATCTGTGTTGTGTGATCCTAATTTGCTGAATCGCGAATCAGTAAATTACAAAACAACAAAGGGAGATAAAGAAGATAAAGAAAATACAAAAATACTTAACAAGTATTGTGAATAAATAAAATAATAAAAAATTTTATACACTTTTAGAGTTTTAGGATTTTAGCCTTGCCATAATTAAAATTGTGTGCACTCACTAAAAAAAAAAAATTTGTGCGGCAATGTTTGATTGGGATTGGAATTCACCAAAAAAAAAACAAAAAATAAAAAAAATAAAAAATAAAAAACAAAAAACGTGGGCCCCTGGTGAGGTGTTAGTGTGTTTTGGAATGGAGAGGACTATATAGCAGGGGCGCACTGTGTAAATAAGACCAAACCACAAAAAAAAAAAATTTTGAAAAGTTAGGGGGGGCACGTGACCCCCCTCGACCCAACGTGGCTCCGCCACTGTTTGTATCCACTTCATCAAAGAGAAAACAAAAATTAACATGTAAAGAAATAAAACAAAATCATAACAAAAATAAAAATAATAAAAACACAATAATCTTTTAAAAATTGAAGACAATAGATAATGAAGTCCATTTTTTAATTTTATATTTTGTACTTACAAATATCAAATTATCGAAACACAAATGTTAAATTTTCTTAATTTCGCACAATTTGCTCATAAGGAAGTCGTAACTATATGTTTATACAACCTAAACAAAACATGCAAAAATAAAGCAAAAACATGCAAATAGCCTAACTTACATGATGCTTTGTATTAAACTACCACCCTAACTAAGATCATTTATGTAAAACGTGATTAAAACATTCTAAAATCAAGAAAAAAGAGGAACTTACTTGCTGGTTTGAAATAAACCGAAGAGCACACAACAAAGGGCAAGAAAATATTGCTTGAAAGCTTTCCTCAAGTTTGGCTTTCACTTTGATTCACTTTGCTTCAACCCTAGATCTACTTTAGGATGCTAAAGTTGCTTTTTAGGGTTTGTATTTTAGGAACTAGGGTTTAGGGTAGAAGGTTTACACTTCTCTTGCACTCAAAACTCTCAAAAGTGGAAAAAATGATTGACCCCTCAAAGAGGGGGTGGGGTGGTGTGGTGTGGTGTGGTGTAGGGTGGGGTGGGAGGGGGGGGAGAGGGGGAGAGGGGGTTTATTTATAGGCAATGAGAAGCTTGGGGGCCAAGCTATAAGGTTAGTTAGGATGGCTCCATCACTAGCTCCTTGCACCTTCCATCCAAAATGCACCAATTGTCTAGCTAAAATTGAATTCAGAGATGTCGGAGGGATGTGTAACTACACTAAGGAAGTGTGGCGCACAACATACATGCGGGCACAAGTGCCACCTTGGGGCCAAGTGTCCACATGCATGCAAAGGTGCATAGTTCCATGCCTTTGGGCCTACTTGTTGCCTAAGTAAGCCCAATTGACTCTCAATCAAAGTTTTTAAGTAAAATTGACTCATTCTTTTGAAAAATCATCAATTTAAGTTCAACCAGGCCTTCTACTCTCTTTCTCTCCTAAGTGAAACCAAAGAATTAGGTTTTTGGATAAAAATGGATTTAGGAGCGAAATGGACATTTTCGCAAAAAGATGATTTTGGCTTAAATTGGGGTGATACAACAGCTCATGACAACTTTAAGCATCTCTAGGAATGAAGTATTTACCTTTTTATCATCAGCAAGCTTTCAAGCACCCAAAGTTTTAGAGTCAGTCAAAATAGGGTATCTACACCCATAGCCAAAAAAGATGCACTATTTTGTATTGCTATCAAGCTTGGACTTTTCATCGTTTGGAATGTGAACAAATGCTTGACAACTGAACACTCAAGTGATCATAAGACACATCCTTTCTGGTCTAAACTCTTTTGGGCACATCGCCATTTTTACATGATTCCTTCAATGTAAGGTAGGTCTATGAGATCGTAGTCCAATTTCACTATCAACCAAGAGTTTACAAATGTTACAAACGAGACACCAAGGTCTGACAACCACCCTTAGGTGAATTCCAAAAATCACAAATAGTCAAGACGAAAGATCTCACCAAATAGATAGACAAATGTCATCAAAGAAAGCTATAGTAGACAACAAATCTGAATCAAATGAGCTAAGCAAATAGAGCAACAACCTTCAAAGAAGCAAAGCAACAACAACAAAGAACAAAAGTATTGAAATTGTTCTCTATGCCAAGCCGAATACACAGCCCCACTCACCAAAGATTGGGTTCTCCGAAAATAAAAGATACAACCAATCTATATCATCAACAATAATAAATAAATGCAAGTATGACCTTTTGACTTCTCAAGGCACACAGCTGAGATTGCAATGAAAGAAATACCAATTGCCATCAATATAGATTAAATTCTCATTGGGCCTCCAAAAATCAAATATAATATACAGATTATATATTATAACTAACACCAAACTAGATTAAATATTCTTTGAATAAACCAATTGGGTGTCACACTCCACTAAGAAAGTATACCCAAAAACTTGAAGTTACCAAATCTTTTGATAGATATAGATTAACAAATCATATCTTTATCAAAATTTCATTATTTCAAATTTTATAATTTTTAATTTGACTTCTTATTATATGCAATAATTAAAATTAGGGAAATGAGATAAGGGAGACTCAGGAACTACCATGTAGGAGAGATAACATCAACTTTACCCCACATATTAGTATTGAGATTTTGGAAAATTTAGAGAGCCCACTAAATTTGTTTATATATAAGCAAAGGCTAAACTTTTTTTATTTTTATTTTTAATTTTTAGAACAAGAAAACCATGATATATGGATTAAAGAAGTAAGAACATAGAGTTACATTAGTCAACAACTAACAAACACAAGAAACCTATCAAAAGCTAAAACATTAGAAAGATAAGACTAAAAGCAATGACCGCTACTAGCAATCGCAGCTCAACATCAGCAAACCCTGCAAAGACAACAAATATAGAAGCAGTGTAGAAAAGGTTAGATCAATTTGAGATGCTTGATCAAAAAGCTCGATGCTAAGGTGGTTGAAAAAGGCTTGGGTTGTTGATACTATCTTTAATCCACGACTCTCGCTTGCGTTTGCCATGAGCCGGGGCATGAAGTAGGAATTTAGTAGTATCGGTCAATTCATTTGGACCTTAAAAAACATTGTATAGGTGCTTGAACTCACTTAAAGCCTCCCACACAAAAATGTATGATTTGATTAGAGTTCAATGCTTGTTTGCTCTTCAAGGAAGTTCTGTGTTGGTAATTGCTCTTCAGAGGCTTGAGACACTAGGGATGACAATGGTGGTGGAGTATCTTTACTAGAAATGGGTGTGTTAGGTTAAACTTCAATATTTGGAACATCCAATGTATCAACTTGCATGTCTATCTTAGAATGCCCTTTTGTCTGAACCTTAACAACTAACAAGCTTTGTTGGTGTATGAACTAAAATGTACCAACGACTTTAAGATTTTGACGCAAGTTATGATCCCCTCCAATCCTACTGCCACTAGTACCATCTGATAAATCTTGGTTTCATGATGGGCTTCCCTGACCAAAATCAACACCTATATATGTAGACCAAGGCATTGGTTGGCTTTGCTTTGGTGGGAGGACATTATCATACATAACGTCATCTATACCATCTAAATTCTTGCTTTTAAGATTCCACAATATCGAGATCCAATCTAAATTAAAATCCTCATATAAGTTATCCTTGATTAGAGCTATTTCAAGTGAGTCTAAATGAGAAAACATATCAGGTGGTGATGAACATCTCCAATTGTGTTGATTAAGGTCTCCATCCATTGCAATACCTTTACCTTTTTCTTTGTTCGATAGTCGTCTAGTGGCCAACTTAAAGTTGAAAAGGAAACCCCAACATAGTACAAACCACTCAAAAGCACCAAGGAAGGTAAAGCAAGACAACCAAGAGAAACCACAATAGGGAAGGAGAAACAATAAAAAATCACAACCACAACAAAAGGAAAACCAAGAGCAACCCTACCTAAAAGATGATGCAAAAAGATAGAAATTAATAGAGCAAAAAAAAAAAAAAAAACCTAGAACTAACCAACCTAAAACTACCAATGAAATGTAGGCCAATAATGATGAGTCTCAGAACTAGATTTCTAAGATCAAGAGCGGGTTGCAGAGATCGGGTGACAACCTTGTTCTGTGTTATACTGTTAACCTTTAATTGTGCTTGTGATTATGTGCTTAATATGATTTTAGGTGCTACATATGTGATTATATGTGTTTTTTAATTTATATCTATCTACCGTAGAGAAATCTGTTCTATTTCCTGTTACAATTTGAAATTGAAGGCTATAGAGACGACATAAAGCAAAATTGACTATACCATTATGATTAGAATAATTTTTTGAGCCTATGGTGAAATTTAATTAAAAATCGATTCGAATCAAAATAATTAGATTAAATTTGATTGAACTTGAGCCTTGAATAATTAGCACTTAACATTAGTCAAGCATATATATATATATATAGGTTAATTCAAGTGTTTAGACTCATTTTGAACACTCAAAAATATGAGGAGAGCCATTTTAGAGAGAGAGAGAGATCATCTTTGAAGATTTGCTCAAGGGAATTAAGGATTGTGAAGAATAGCTCAAGAATCTACTAATACAAGTGATAATCAAAGCTCTAGGTAAGTAATTGAACTCTAATTCATGAGTTTAAGTTCATTGTTATGTGAATTCAAAAAGAGTAAGTAAATAAATGCAAGAATTGAGTTGAACATAGGGAGATTAGGATCAATATGTGCATGCATGTGTAAATTTGCTATAGTTGTTCATTTTAGAGCATGAACTATGTTGTTTAAGTAAAAAAGGAAGTTATTGTGTACATGCATGTATAATCCATGAGGCTATGAACTTGAATTTCATTTGTAAAGAGTTTTAGAAAAGATATTGGGCTAAAATGAGCATGCATAATGAATTCATGATGTTTTGAGCTTCAATTGTGTAAATTGATTATCGAACTCATGTTTATGGTTATACAGTTGAAGTTTAGTGCTTAATATGCAAGCCTACACCTTTTGAACATGTGTTTTGAAGCTCAAATAGCATTTTGAAAATCGTAGAATTTGACCGCATCGCTCGAGCGGTGAAGTTACCACTCGAACGCACATTGAAGGCATCCAGTATTTTTGCAGACTGTAAACATTAGCTCAAGGGACCAAAAGGTAGCTCGAGCGAAGCACCCCTCAAGCGATGGATTGTTGGGTCAAGCATAAAAATGAACCATCCAGTACTTTTGCAGACCAAGGGTTTTGCTCGAGCAACCAATGTTGTGCTCGAACGAAGTGCCTTGTTTCGGGCAATTTGGAAAGATTGTTTTATGTTCCAATTTCCGTTCTCTTTCATTTTTGAGCATTCTTAGGCACATATTAAGCATTCTAAATGAATCAAAGAACTAGAAACAAGCCTAAGAAAATTAAGCAAGCTAAAGAACAGATTAAATTGTATTATGACCCATTGTGTTGTGAATTATGTACGGTCAATTGCAAGGACGATTTAGTCATCTAACCACAATGAGTAATATCTTAATAAAGATATTTTTGTGTATGTATTGTTTTCTAAATGTTACCTATGTGGTAAGTTTATGAACTTATGAATTTGTGCTATGAATGAGTATTATGTTTGTCTAATTTGTAAAGGTGATTGATAAGTATGAAACTATATGATTGGACCAGAGCTCATTTTGTATAGATACAAAATGGACTCAAGGTCGTTTGGTATGTTTGATGAGAATATAAAATGGGCCCAAGGTCGTTTGGTATATTTGACAAGGACAAGGAATGAGCTTAAGGCAGTTTAGAATGTTTGACAAGATAGACCTAAAGTCATCTTATATATGTGAATTAGACCAAAGGCCATTTTGTCTGTTTGTTTTAAATGGACCAAAGGTCATTTTGAATAAGGAATTGATTAGATCAAAGGTCGTTTTGAATATGAACACGATTGTGAACATGATCATGACTTGAACATGCGCATGAATGTGAATATGAAAATGATGGACCCGATGTCATTTTGTGCATATGTTTCAAAGGACCAATGGTCAATTGTATATGGATCCATTAGACATGAGGTCAAGTTATGAATAAATGTTTGGACCTAAGGTTGTTTTGTTCATTTGACATGCTTTGAGCATAATAAAATGGACCTGAGGTCGTTTTGTTTTGATAATGACCTATATGTGTTACACATGAGTATAATTTATCTATCTAAGAGTCTCATTCATATGACCTCTTTACTTTGGTATTATTCACTAGGCTATTGCTCACTTTTATATGTATGTAGGTGAGTAGCGGGATGTCTAACCCCAGCCTTAGTGGAGACGAGAAAGGAAACTGAGTTTTTGTGAAGACAACCAGGGTCGCCTCACTCACGAGGCTTTTAATTTATTCTTTTGAATTTTTGTCCCCATTTTGTCAGTCACTTGACCGTATATGTAAATATTTTAAGGTTAAACTATGTGACAAAGGATTATTGAATGATCCTAGAATATATATTTTGTAATTTCCTATGGTGTGAGTTATTATATATATGGGAAAAGTTTTGTTATGGCATATAAGCACAGCTCATTGGACACAAATTAATTATTCTGCTTCCACTTTTGGCCCCCTACTATTAAATACTATTGGATTTCTGTCTAAGGCCATAGGTAGTCTTATGGTTATGATCCTCACCTATAGGGGCAGGTTTGGGTCATGACAAAGTAATATTAGAGCAAAAGTTAATAACTCACTCACTTGTCCAAATGAGTAATAGAGTGTCTAGAAATGACTTAAGTTGCATTCATGTGGTGAATATATGCTTGAATACATTGAGAATGTGGTTAGTGTTCCAAAATATGTGACTACATGATATATGAACTGTTGCCTATCTGTAAATGCATACTCTTTCTATATATGTACATCGTGTACATTGTTTTTGTATGAAATATAATACAAGCCTCATTAGATAATGGTGAGAATAAGAGCCGATGAAATAGAGAAATCCTCTACTGTTAGACTTGACCGAATGAAAAGATTAATACATGACATTCCAGAGACACTGAGGCAACAAGAACAATGGCAACAGCAGTGGCAACCACCACCACCTCCACCTCTGGTACAACTTGTACAAGACTTGCAAAATGATGACCGAACAATAGCTCTTACCAAAGAATTTAAGCAGATGAAACCATCGACGTTCCATGGGAGAGCAAACCCGTTAAAAGCAGAAGCTTGAGTCCACGACATAGAAAAATTGTTTGAAGTGTTCCCATGCTTAGAGGCACAAAAAGTGCAGTTGGCAACATTCACACTTGAAGATGAAGCAAGGAGGTGCTGGATGTTGACTCGTGAGGATAACAAAGGCATTGACCGGGCACGGTTTTTGGAAATCTTCTACAATAAATACTTTTCTCAATGTGTCTGTGATAGAAAGATGTCTGAATTCGAGGGGCTTAAACAAAGTAGTATGACAGTGGCCGAGAATGAAGCCAAGTTTACAGAATTGGCTAGATTTGCACTGCATATGGTCGACACCGACTATAAGAAAGCGAGAAAGTCTGAGGGCGATCTCCGCAATGATATTTTGGAAAAGGTGAACGTATTGAAACTATCCAATTACATTGATCTACTAGATCAGACTTTAATGTCAGAAACTAATATGGCCAATCAGAGTAGACCACCAACTAACTGGAAAAGTAAGAGGCAAGGCTTTTTCTCAAAGAAGGAATCATTGAAAAAGTGGAATACGGGATCCTCAAGCACTTCAGGCTCTACCAGAGACACGGCACCAACATGTAATCAATATGGTAAGAAACATTGTGGGGTTTGCTATCGTATTTTTGGGGCTTCTTTTAAATGTGGTAAAATGGGACATATGGCAAGGGATTGTACCCAAACGAAGCAACAAAGAAGTGGAAAACTGGCGGCTAGCTCGATCGGATCGATCATAATACCAGGGAATACTACGAGGCCTACTATTATCAGAGACACAATAAAGCAAGTGAGAGTCTTTACGCTCGTCCCAGGTGACACCCGAAATACTAAAGCCATCGCCTCAGGTACTATCACTATATGTAATCAAGATGTTTTTGTGTTAATTGATTCCGGAACACCACATTCCTTTGTGTCTACTACATTTGCATCAAGATTGAATAGACCCCTACAATCATTGCCTTATTTGTTGTGTGTATCTGCTCCATCTAGAAAGTCTATGTTGTGTACGTCTGCATATTGTTTTTGTGATATGCATATTGGGAGTGTGACTTTATATGTGGATTTGTTGCCCTTGGATATTAGACACTTCAATGTAATTTTGGGTATGGATTGGCTGGCTAAATACTATGCCACCATTGATTATGTAACAAAACAAGTTATATTTTGACCTCCAGGACATAATGAGTTTATATTTGTGGGTAATGGGGAAGTGCCTCCACCTTATCTGATTTCAATAATGAAAGCGTATAAACTACTTAGGAAAGGGTGCCAGGATTATCTGTGTAGTGTGATGACTGAACAATCCATTAATGTTGAACTAGATAGTATCCCTATTTTTAGAGAATTTCTGGATGTATTCCCGGATGGGTTGTTAGGGGAATTGGTTGACAAGGATATAGAGTTTACTATTGATATTGTGTCAGGTACTCAGCCTATTTCGCAAACTCCTTACAGAATGTCAACTATTGAAATGAAAGAATTGAAACAACAGCTGCAAGACTTGTTTGATAAGGGTTTTATTAGACCGAGTACTTCGCCCTGGGGAGCACCAGTATTATTTGTAAAGAATAAAGACGGGGACCTTACAATTATGTATTGATTATCGGGAATTAAACAAGGTAAATATCAAAAACAAATACCCTTTGTCCCGTATTGACGATTTGTTTGATCAGCTGTAGGGATCACAAGTGTTTTCAAAAATTAATCTGAGATCCGGGTATCACTAATTAAAGGTGAAAGCAAAAGATGTTGACAAAACCACATTTCAGACAAGGTATGGTTACTACGAATTTCTTATTATGCCTTTTGGAGTTACTAATGCACCTGTGGTGTTCATGGATCTTTTGAATCGAATTTTTAAGTCTTATCTTGACGAGTTTGTTGTAGTCTTTATTGATGATATCTTGATATGCTCAAAGAGTAGAATTGATCATGAGCAACATTTGAGAACTGTATTGCAAACTCTTAGAGAAAAGAAGTTGTATGCTAAATTAAAGAAATGTGAATTCTGGCTGGATGAGGTTGTGTTTTTAGGCCATGTCATCAACAAAGATGGGATTTTGGTAGACCCACAGAAGATAGAGGCAATTGTAAACTGGCCTACACCGACAAATGTAACTGAAGTCCACAATTTCATGGGTTTAGCTGGATACTACGGACAGTTTGTGAAAGATTTTTCAAAAATAGCTATAACGTTTACCCAACTTACAAGTAAAGGACAACCATTCGAAAGGAGTGATGAAAGAGAGTCCGCATTCCAAGAATTGAAAACAAGATTGACTACTGCAGCAGTGTCGACACTACCTTAAGGTACAAGAAATTTTGTGATATTGATGCTTCTTACAAGGGTTTGGGTTATGTGTTAATGTAGAACGGAAAGGTAAATGCTTATGCCTCCTGACAATTGAGACCACATGAAAAGAACTACCTAATACACAACTTAGAATTGGTCGTAGTTGTGTTCGCTTTGAAAATCTGGCGACATTATCTATATGGGGCTAAATGTAAAGTTTACACAGATCACAAAAGCCTAAAGTACTTCTTTACTCAAAAGGAGTTGAACATGCGGCAGAGAAGATGGCTTGAGCTAATAAAAGACTACAACCTCCAAATTCAGTATCACTCGGGGAAAGCCAATACAGTTGCTGATGCCTTAAGCATAAAATCAACGGGGAACTTGGCTTGCTTACTTACTAAATAGAAAGAAATCCTGCAAGACTTTGAGAAGTCCGAGATTGAAGTAATGTCACATGAGCAAAGTGGGTTGATAGTCGCCATTGCAGCCCAACCGAAAAATTATTGATGAAATCAAGCTGAGGTAAGGAGAGGATGAATTCCTCAAGAAGATGACTGATGAAATTGAAGTGAATCTGAAACTGGGACATAGTTGTGAAAAAAGAAGCATTGAAATTCCAAAACAAATTGTGTGTTTTGAACATCCTTGAGTTAAATAAGAGAATTCTGGATGAAGCTCACAAGTCAATGTTTGCAATGCATCCAAGTAATAACAAGATGTATCGAGACTTGAAACATAGTTACTAGTGGCCAAATATGAAGCGTGAAATTGCAGAGTATGTATATAAATGTCCTCAATCTCAGTAAGTTAAAGCTGAACATCAAAAGTCGATAGGACTACTTCAACCTCTCCGTATTCCAGAATAGAAGTGGGAGCACATAACCATGGATTTTGTTGTTAGCCTACCTCGAACACCTAGAAGTATGGACTTTATTTGGGTTATAGTTGATAAATTGACTAAATCTGCACATTTTCTGTCGGTGAGAACTATTTTTGATGCATATAGATTAACTACTATATATGTTGATGAAATTGTTTGTTTGCATGGAGTTCCAATGTCTATTGTGTTGGATAGAGATCCAAAATTTGTGTCTAGACTCTGGAAAAGCCTACAAAGAGCAATGGGAACAGAACTTTGATTTAGTACCGCATTCTGTCCACAAATAGATGGACAATCAGAACGGACCATACAGCCTCTTGAGGATATGCTCCGAATGTGTGCCTTAGATTTTCAAGAAAGTTGGGAAGATTACTTGCCGTTGGCTGAATTTGCATATAATAATAGCTTCCACTCTACTATTGGCATGGCATCGTATGAAGCCTTGTATGGTAGAAAGTATAGATCATCGATCTGTTGGACTGAAGTCAGGGATAGGGTCTTACTTGGACTTGAACTAGTGCAAACAACTACTGACAAAATTAAAGTTATCCAACAAAGGCTCAAGATAGCACATAGTCGGCAAAAGAGTTATGCAAATGTTACACGACCTCTTGAGTATGAGGTTGGCGACCATGTGTTCATTCGTGTAGTTTCGATGAAAAGCCAATCAAGATTCAATAAGAAGGGCAAGTTATCACACTGTTACATTGGGTCGTTTCAAGTTTTGGAAAGACTTGGGCCAATTGCTTATAGAGTTGCTTTACCTCCAGGAATAGAGCAAATGCATAACGTGTTCCACGTACCAATGTTGAGGGGTTATCTTCGAGACCCGTTCCATGTCATTAATTACCACCGAACAGCCCTTGATGAGAATATGGAATATGAGGAATGGCTAGAACAAATCATCGACCGACAAGTGAAACAACTGAGAAACAAATCTATTCCAATGGTAAAAGTGGAATGGAAAGAGCATTATGAAAGGAAAGCTACGTGGGTAAAAGATGAGATGCGACAATGCTATCCAACCTTCCTAGGGGGGGAAGAATGTGACAATCCTATTCTGTGTTATACTGTTAACATTTAATTATGCTTGTGATTATGCGCTTAATATGATTTTGGGTGCTACTTATGTGATTATATGTGTTTTTGAATTTATATCTGTTCACCATAGAGAAATATGTTCTATTTCCTGTTATAATTTGAAATTGAAGCCTATAAAGGCACCATAAACCAAAATTGACTGTACCATTATGATTAGCATAATTTTTTAGTGCCTACGGTAAAATTTAATTAAAAATTGATTCGGATCAAAATAATTAGATTAAATTCGATTAAACTTGAGCCTTGATTAATTAGCACTAAACCTTGATTAGCCAATTTGATTAGTCAGGCATATATATAGCTTAATTCAAGTGCTTAGACTCATTTTGAACACTCAAAAACTGAGGAGAGCCATTTTAGAGAGAGAGTGAACCATTCTAGAGAGAGAGGGAGATCATATTTGAAGATTTGCTTAAGGGAATTAAGGATTGTGAAGAATAACTCAAAAATCTACTAGTGCAAGTGATAGTCAAAGCTCTAGGTAAGTAATTGAACTCTAATTCATGAGTTTAAGTTCATGATTATGTGAATTTAAAAAGAGTATGTAAATAAATGCAAGAATTGAGTTGAACGTGTGGAGATTAGGATCAATAAGTGCATGCATGTGTAAATTTTCTATAGTTCTTCATTTTAGAGCATGAACTATGTTGTTTAAGTCAAAAAGGGAGTTATTGTGTACATGCATGTATAATCCATGAGGCTATGAACTTGAATTTCATATGTAAAGAGTTTTAGAAAAGATATTGAACTGAAATGAGCATGCATGATGAATTCATGATGTTTTTAGCTTCAATTGGGTAAATTGATTATCGAACTCATGTTTATGGTTATGTAGTTGAAGTTTTGTGCTTAATATGCAAACCTACACCTTTTGAACATGTGTTTTGAAGCTCAAATAGCATTCTGGAAATCCCAGAATTCGACAGCATCGCTCGAGCGGTGAAGTTGCCACTCGAGCACACATTGAAGGCATATAGTATTTTTGCAGACTGTAAACATTGGGTCGAGCGAACAAAAGGTAGTTTGAGCGAAGGACCACTCGAGCGATGTATTGTTGGCTTGAGCATAAAAATAAATCATCCACTACTTTTGTTGACCAAAGGGTTCGCTCGAGCAAAGTACCCTGCTTTAGGCAATTTTGAAAAGTTATTTCATGTTCCAATTTCCATTCTCTGTCATTTCTAAGGGTCTGTTTGGTAACGTTTACGTTTTCAGTTTATATTTACAAAAATTTTATAAACTGGTTTTTGTTTATTTTTAGAAAAACATAAACTACAAACGCGTTTGGTAATTGACAAAATGTTTAAAAAAATTTAAAAATATAAAAAAGAGTGAGAAATGGCAAGTGGTGGCAAGTGGCGGCGGAAGACGGTGGTGGAAAGTGGTGACGGTGGGTAGTGAGTAGCGGGTGGTGGTGGGTGACGGTGGCGGATGGGTGACGGTGGCGGGTGGTAGCGAGTGGGTGGTGGTGGTGGTGGTGGTGGTGGTGGTGGTGGTGGCAGGTGGGTAGCGGATGCGGGTGGTGGCGCGTAGGTGGCGGGTGGTGGTGGTGATGGGTGGGTGGGTGACGATGACAGGTGGTGGGTAGTAGCGAGTGGGTGGTAGTGGTGGTGGTGGCGGGTGGTGGTGGCAGGTGGTGGCAGATGGCGGGTGGTGGTGGGTGGTAGCGGGTGGGTGGTGGTGGCGGGTTGTGATGGTGGGTGGATGGGTGACAGTTGCGGGTGGTAGGTGGTGGTGGTGGCGAGTGGTGGGTGGTGGATGGCGGCGAGTAGGTGGCGGGTGGTGGTGGTGGTGGTGGGTGGGTGGGTGACGGTGACGGGTGATGGGTGGTAGTGAGTGGGTGGCGGGTGGGTGGTAGGTGGTGGTGGCGGGTGGGTGGGTGGTGGCGGCGAGTGGGTGGGTAGCAAGTGGCTGGTGGTGGCGGGTCGTGGATGGTGGTGGCAGGTGGGTGGTAAGTGGTGGTGGCGAGTAGGTGGCAGGTGATGGTGGCGGGCGGTAGATGGTAGTAGCGGGTGGATGGCAGGTGGATGGTGGGTGGTGGTGGTGGTGGTGGTGGCGAGGGTTGAATGATGGCGGTGGGGCCGGTGGTGGCGAGTGAGTGGCTGGTGGGTGGTAGGTGGGTGGTGGTGGCGCGTGGTGGGTGGTGAGTGGTGGTGGCAGGTGGTGGTGGAGAGTGGGTGGTGGGTGGTGATGGCGGAAGATGGTGGTGGCAAATGGTGGCGGGTGGTGGCTAGTGTTGAGTGATTAAAAAAAAAACTGAAAACTGAAAACGGAAACACATTTTTTGAGTTTACATTTTTTGGCCAAATTTATAAACTGAGACCACTGATTTATAAATCAAAAATTTACCAAACAAGTTTTTATTTGAGTTTTTAAAATTTTTGTAAATATAAACAGAAAACTGAAAACGTAAGTGTTACCAAACGGCACCTAAGCATTCTTAGGCACACATTAAGTATTCTAAATGAATTAAAGAACTAGAAATAAGCCTAAGAAAATTAAGCAAACTAAAGAATGGTTTGAATTGTATTATGACCCATTGTGTTATAAATTATGTAGGGTCAACTGCAAGGACGATTCAGCCATCTGACCACAGTGAGTAATATCTTAGTAAAGATATTTTTGTGTATGTATTGTTTTCTAAATGTTACGTATGTGGTAAGTTTCTGAACTTATGAATTTGTACTATGAATGAGTATTCTATATGTCTAATTCGTAAAGGTGATTAATAAGTATGAAACTATATGATTCGACCAAAGGTCGTTTTCTATGAATATGAAATGGACTCAAGGCCGTTTGATATGTTTAATGAGAATATGAAATGGGCCTAAGGCCATTTGGTATATTTCACAAGGAGATGAAATGGGCTTAAGGTCGTTTAGAATGTTTGACAAGATAGACCTAAGGTCATCTTATATATATGAATTGGACTAAAGGTCGTTTTGTATGTTTGTTTTAAATGTACCAAAGGTCATTTTGAATAAGGAATTGATTAGACCAAAGGTCGTTTTGAATATGAACACGATTGTGAACATTATCATGACTTGAGCATGCACATGAATGTGAAAATGGAAATGATGGACCCGAGGTCATTTTGTGCATATGTTTCGAAGGACCAATGGTCAATTGTATATGGATCCATTAGACCTGAGGTTAGGTTATGAATAAATGTTGGACCTAAGGTCGTTTTGCTCATTTGACATGCTTTGAGCATAATAGAATGGACCTGAGGTCGTTTTGTTTTGATAATGACCTATATGTGTTACACATGAGTATGATTTATCTATCTAAGAGTCTCATTCATATGATCTCTTTACTTTGGTATTATTCACTGGGCTATCACTCACTTTGTATTTATATGTATGTAGGTAAGCAACGGGATGTCCAACCCTAGCCTTAGTGGAAATGAGAAAGGAAACCGAGTTTTTGTGTAGCTAACCAGGGTGGCCTTACGCACGAGGCTTTTAATTTACTCTTTTGAATTTCTGTTCCCATTTTGTCGGTCACTTGACCGTATATGTAAATATTTTAAGGTTGAACTGTGTGACAAGGGATGATTGAATGATCCTGGAATTTGTATTATGTAATTATCTATGGTGTGAGTTATTATATATATGGGAAATGTTTTGTTATGCCATATAAGCATAGCTTATAGCGATTCTGGTTTAAACCTGACCCGTTTATTGTTTTGGATTTGGGTTTTCTTGCCTTGATGGTTGTTAATGTCTTTTTCTATCTCATTCCTTGTCGGGTTTGGTTATTGGGGTGTCTTGGTTATGTTTGAAACAGATTGGGAGTTAGTCTTTTTAAAATTATGCAGGCCAGATTTTTGCTTGTTCGCTCGAGTAAACTTTCTTGTGCTCGAGCGAACTTTGAGAACTTCCAGTACTTTTGCAGGTCTACAAAACTACTGGGAGTATGGCATTCTTTGCTCGGGCAATGTTTCTTGTGCTAGAGCGATGTTGGCTCGAGCGGTCCTTCTTGCGCTTGAGCGGTCTTTTGGAACTCTCAGTACTTTTGCAGGCCTACAAAAGTACTTGGAGGGTGGTGTTCTTCACTTGAGTGGTCACTTTGTTTGCTCAAGCAGTCTCACTAGTTGTGTCTAGTCGTTCAAGCGACCATTCCTGCGCTCGAGCGGTCTGTGCGTATATCAAGTTGTAAAGATCACTTTTTCACTTCTCTCTCTCTCTGTAAATCTAAGATCTTCTCTCTCTCTCTCTCTCTCTCTCTCTCTCTCTCTAGTTCTTGTACATTTGGCCCAAATACACCTTGATCCATCACTTTCTACACCCTAGTCCTTTTGTTAAAAAGGTAGAGCACATCGAGGGCTTCATTTTAATCGGAGAAGTTCGTGTTTCCGGCTCCATCAAGTTCTACCCTTCTTTCCTTTGGGTCTTTTTCTTGAGGTAGGGATTACTTTGACCCTTTTTATGATTTTTAACTTTGTTATTTGTCTTTTAAAAAGGATATTGTGATTTGAGGAATTTTGAAAAAAAATCTAGGGTTTTGGCTTTGAAATCAAAAGAGAGATTTTCACAATGGGTTCTTGTATATGATTGTGGCCTTGTAAAAATGGTTGAATTGTAATAGATGGTGGATTTTATCCATGAAAATTGATTTTTAAGGAAAGGGGTTTTTTTTCCCCCCAAATTGTGAATATTTGGTTATGAAAAGGAAAAATGGAATTGATGTTGGTTTTATGGAATTGGAACAATGATGATGATGGTGGTGGAGTTGGATATAAATTATCACTCCTATTTGGAAATGTTGAAAAGTATATCTGTGTTAAAAATTATATATCTGCTTCAAGATATCTATTTTGGGCTATCGGTGGAGGATAACTATGATTGTTGTAAAAATTGCATGAGAATTAGGTGAATTGAAACTATTATCTCATCCATTTGCATTGAGCATTGTAACATATTTAACACATTGAAAATGGTCGTTATTTTGAGAAAAAGTGACAAATACCGTGGTAAATATGGGTAGGAGTGTAGTTGTGGTATTATGTTGGCCTGTCTGTCCTTGGTAAAAGTCCAGAAAACCGTGCGGTTAGGTGTCGAGCTTTCCGATTAATACCGATAAAAATGACAAATTGGTAGTACTTATAGCCTACTTGTAGACACGTCCTAGGAATTCCCAGTATTGTATCCACTGTCCTATTTTCTATTATAAAGGAAATGAATTCATGAATTCAGATGTAAACTTGGCATTGCATGGTTTTGGAAAAAGATATAAAAATGTTTTGACACAAGTATTGCATATGCATTCACTTAATAACACTGTTAAGATTCATACACTATGTTAGAGTATCTTTACTGGGCTTTGACTCACTCTGTATGGAAAACCATTTTCAAGTGCTGATGATATGCTTCCGCCAAGGCAATAGCTTGGGAGGACTTAAAGCCTAGAGGTTCTACTATTGGTTGTTGTTATATTTATTTTGTATAAGCGTAGGGCTTTATTTGTATTGAGTTTAAACTCACCTTTTGTTGTAACAAAGTACCGTCTTGGAAAGTTGTAGCCAATAGGGCATTACCATATTTGTATACTCTTGTTTCATATCTTTTACTGATGACACATGCTATAGATTTAGGGTTCAGACTTGTAAATGCATTCTACATGTGTTATACTTTTGTAAAAAGGTGAAACCTTATGAATGAGAGAAGATTATATTCAAACATCTATTGTTATTTAATATCTGTTGTGTGATGATCTTATTGTAATATTATCAGGGCATTACACAGTACATTAGATAAAAATTAATTATTCTGCTTCCGCTTTTGACCCCCTACTATTAAATATTGTTCGATTTGTATCTAAGGCCGTAGGTAGTTTTATGATTACTGGCCGGTTATGATCCTAACCTATAGGGGCGGGTTCGGGTCATGACAGATTGGATCTATTAAAGCAAAACTATTAAAGTAGAACTCCAAGGTAAATAAAGATATGGGCGAAAGGGGGGAGATCAGGTCGGCACCTAAAAAAATGAAGCCAAAGACAACTCAAAGCACAACCGGTGTTCAGAACATACCTTAACAAAACTCCCTCCTCCTCAGGGATGAGATCCAAAGAAAGAGGGTAAGAGAGAAGGAAACAAATGTCCCGAAAGAGAATGTCAGAATTTATTAGAGCAACGTCGAAAACCGCCTCTGTTTGAGACAATGTGTAGAAGTGCAAAGGCTAAACTTGATACCAAGTCTTCATAGATTTTTTATTCCTAAATTACCCTTTCCATTCTAGACAACATTTTTTTTTTTTTAATTGGCTTCAATTACATTGAATTATAACGATATGTACCTATAGATTTGAGGCACAAGTAGACATAGATAGATAGATAGATAGATAGATAGATAGATAGATGGGTGATGGTAGTTTAGGATGGGGTTATTGTTGTGAATATGTCCCAGTAGTAACTATTGTAAGATTTGTGTGAGAGTTTATTTTAAACTCATTTTAATAATTTAAACCATTTATCATTTATTAAAAAAAAAATCTAGTTAATCAGATATTTGTAGTTCTATAATAACATCACATTCTTTTTGTAAAAAAAATAAATGGATATCATATATAATTTTGATAATACTTTTAAAAGCAATTAAAACCCTTTCATGAGATTATAAATATTCAATTAATTTAAATTTTTAAATAAATAATGTATTTAATAAATTTTATAATACAAACGATTTAAATTATCAAATTAAGCATAAAATAAATTCCCACAAATTAGGCCCGGAGCAAGCCCCACAAACCTCACAGCAGCACCCACCAGACCTAGTAGTTCGGGGGTGACGTAGGGCTCATGTAAATTTTGTTAGAAACGGTTAAAAGATTGTTTGATAATTATAATGTGATTCACAAGTCACCGAAAGCATTTCTCCTCTCGTCACTTTTGCTTGTATGCTACGGCTCTTATCTTATCTTATACCCCTCTTCCTCTTCTTTCTCATTATTAAATTGGAGCAGAGGAAGATATCAGCCTAACACCCTTGGTGAGATAATCAATCAGATCATGGTAGTTTTATTTTTAATTGGATATATATTTATATTATTATATTAAGTGAATCTTAAATTTGATTTCTTGAAATTTCTGCCACGTATAAATTGAATAATAATAATAAATAAATAAATAAACTTTTCTCTTGCACTCATACGTATGTTATTCATGATAGTTTAACAGTTCATATTGTTTCAAATTTTGAAAATTAAATTTACAAGTTGACTTTTAAATTAAAAGTATAATATGTTGCATACATAATATGCATACACCTTTAATATATATATAGAGAGAGAGAGAGAGAGAGAGAGAGAGAGAGAGAGAGAGAGAGAGAGAGAGAGGAGATTCCCAAATATCACTTTGCACAACTTAGGTGGGAATGGCGAACATGTGAAGCCTTCCATGTTGGAACATAACTTTTATAATTACGCCTCGTTTGGGAACATATTAATTTGGTAATTTTTTAGTTATTTGGTTAAAATATGAGTTAAAAAAAATTAGTATATTTGGGATGACTTTTTGATTTTTTACGGTTAGATGTGCAAAAAGTAGGCAGAAAAGAAAATCTTTGATTTTTTGATATGAATTGTTGACTTTTTAACTTTTTTAATAACTTTTTAGCTAAACGGGCTGGTTCCCAAACGAGACCTTACTACTCATAACTACTCATAATTATATTATATAGGATTGTTTTTTAAAAAAATGGTTAAAATTTGACTTTTTTTATTATTTTATTTTTTTTAAAAAGAAAAAATGTAAAAAATAATGTGAATCAAAATGGATCAAAAATTAAAAGATGACTTTTAAGCATTGCCCGTAATATATCATATCCATGGACCACCCACTTTTGGGCTTCAATTCCTCTTTTCTTCAAATCACAAATTGATCAACCATCAATAAATAATAATCAAAAATAATCAAAAAAATAACAAACAAAAACCGAAAACCTAAAACTAATTCCAACCTCTTTGGTCATTGAATTTTCAAAATTTTGAATTACACACCACCTATATATCATCTAAGGTCGCCTCCTGTTTTTACTCAACATTTTTTAGACAGATTTGAGTAAAATTTTTATTTAATACTAACCATTCTAATGGACAACACAAGGGAACTCCTTGACATCTTATTATGTAATTTTCTCATATATGTTACATATTTTATCGTAATTATAATGATTTCTAGTAAATTTCTGGTAATTTATGATTTAAAAAATAAGTTACATATTTTTATGACAATATTATATATTTTGGTAGTAATTTTGTACATTTTGTAATGCAAAATTTTTTTGATGAAAAAATATATAATGTTACCATAAAAATGAGTAACTTTTATTTTTAAATTACAAATTATCATAATTTTTACATAACATTTATCATAAAAATATGTAACATACTAGAAAATAAGCAATAAAATGTATTGAAGAATTTTTCAATAGACAAATTCACATTTAAATAAAAATTTGACTAATAAATTTGAAAATAACAAAAAAAATTAAAATTTTCGAATAAATATTCGAATCTCCTTAAATTTGATGGGGAAAAAAAAGAAAGAAAAAAAAACTCATTTTAATATGAATTTGAGTAAAAGAGTGAATAGGAATTCAAGATTTTTTTTAAAATTTAAAATACAAGTAAAATGAAAGGCTAGACGTGTACTAGGACAAGATAGATAGCTCACTAGTTCATCTAACTATCTATTGGGATAGTGAGAATGTCAGAGATGTAGGGTTCGAGTCAATAAAACGACTGTGACCCTTTGTTGTAATCTAACTTACTAACCCCTAATATACTATTGAATGTTAAAAAAATAAAATGATCTAGCACTTGTATATTAAAATTTGGGCGAACACCATTTTGTGTTCATTGACGTTGGAAGTTGGATTCCTTCGTCAATAAGGTGCAAACAAGACATAAGGCATGACATGTTGCAAGTGACGTGGAAATAACATAAAGTATTGGCCAAGATGGCACGAACAAATGCTAGGATAAGAGATAAAGGAGAAGCAGATCAAAGAAGAATTTGAAATTCAAATACAACTCCTGGAATGAATGAATAAGCATGCAGAGAATCTAAGGATCTAGGAAGATCGAAATCAGGAGCATGGTCAAGAAATAAGTATAAAAAAAGGCTGAAGGCAGAAGAAAAGATCACCTCTCAAACCTCATTCACAAGACATGATATTTATCTAGGAGTAGGTTAAGTTAGCATTTTTAGGAGTAAAATAGTGATAGCTTTCTCCAGCCCCCCACTTCTATTCTTTTCTTCTGTCGATTGGTGTATTTTTCACTTTCTTTGGGCTTGTTCTAGTTCTTGTAATTAAAACAAGTGACAATTTGATTGAATAAATACATTTTCTGTTCAAAACCTTCTTCATTTAATTACTTTCAGGGAGTCCTCAATCTGCTTAAGGCATAGAACTTAAAGTCTGATCTTTTTATGTTTATTAAAATTTGTTTAAGCTTGTTGATCAATCATTGTCAATTAGGCCTAAACCGAATTTTTGCGAACATAAATTGGCACACCTGGTGGGACAATTCTAACTTGGAGTAATGGTGAAGAGACATGGATGTCATTGGGGACAGCCAGTCAGTGGTAGCTAGATATGGGGTGAAGTTGAAAGATGGCCAGGTGTAGACTGCCCGAAACTCCGCTCCGCGCACGAGGGCGCGAATCGTTGTTCTTAGCTACTACAGTTCGGACTCATGTTACAGTTCTGAATCTAATCTCACAAAGTGCAATGTAAGACTGATAAATCACCAAAGAGTCCAAATCCGGCAAATCGTTTTGAAAAATTGATTTTAATCAAAAAGCGCCAAACATTGACTGTTTTGCCAGATTTCAGAGTCGCCACCTAAATATTTTATTTTGGGAAATTTAGGAAACCCTGACTCATGCCTAAGGCCACGTATCCGTCATCACCAAAGTTGTCTCGGCTCGGGAACTTGGGTACGAGAGAGGAAGGTCATGCAATGAGCATCCCCGCTCGCCCGATCAAAGATCGGCCTTTACTAACATGATATGTTATTTTTGAAAACACATGTTGTCACGACCCAAACCCGGCCCTATGGGTTTAGCACCGTAACTGGCCAGTAATCCGAGATTACCGAAGGCCTGCTGAACAGTAATACAGTAAAACAGAGTACAGGGCCTAGCGGAAGCCAATACAGTAAATAACTAGTGTCCATTGAGCTGTGAAAATCGGTATGCCAAAAACATTTGTTATGCATTCATTCAACTCAAAACAGTACAGTCTATACAATCATATACAACCATTCAGTTCGGGGACTTAATCCCTCGATATCAGTGCAGTAGAACAGTAAACAGCTTATACAGTAATACAAAACAGTCGGGAGACAGGTGGGGAACACAAAAACACCCCAAGCCATAGCATGGCGTCTCGGAACCTCGCAGTGAGGCACATAGGCTGGCTTGACAAAACTGGGGACTAACCCACGCTCCTAGCTCCGGTCTGGCTGCTGAGAACCTACATATATATATAAACAGTGAGCTAAAGCCCAGTGAATAACAATAAGTGTAAAGAGGTTATAAATGAATGTCCTTACAATATGAAAACAGTTCATTAAACAGTATTTCAGTCTTTCAGTATTTCAGTCAATCAGTCATATGTGGTACATCCAATAGCCTATAAACAGTAGGTCCAGACGGATCGGGTCTTAACAGACCCAACAGTAGTGATGGCCATCAATCAATAAACAGTATGGTTCCACAAGGAAACCGACAGAGCTCTGTAACAATAACAGTAATCAATAAGTGCTAAGGATGCCACAGTACAGTTCACAATACAGGACATACATTCATTCAATAAACAATATCAGTTCAATAAACAATTCAGTTCAGTATTCAAAAGATAACCATTTTGAATATATCTTTACACAATCTGTTACTCACAGAGATTGGGCTAATAGCAGCTAGAGCGCGTCCCCGAAAGCCAACCCTAAACAGTTAACAAATGAACACACCCTAAGTTTAACAGTTGGGGAAGTATAATAATCAACTTCCTATTATGCCTCAGTGTGTTCTAAATCTATATCCTCATTAAGATGTCTTAAACTAGGCCTAAGGATGCCTAGGATGGGATGAGGATGCAAAGATGTATACAGAAAACATTTTCAGAATTTTCAGAAAAAGGGAGCCACGCTCGAGCGTACACATCCCTGCTCGAGCGTACAGGCAAAAACGTTCCCCGCTCGAGCGTGAGCCCTTCCGCTCGAGCGGCCTGCAAAATATACTGGATGCTCGCAAAACACGCTCGAGCGTAAATATTTCCGCTCGAGCGGACAGCACAAAATTTGCAAAATTGCTGGGAACTTGATTTCTGCGCTCGAGCTCGCAACCCTCGGCTCGAGCGTACACCAGAAATCTGGAAAACCCAGAATTGTGCTCTGAATTTGAAACTCAAGTTTGGAACACAAAAATCGATCCTCTTGGGCCCTTTTCCTGGAAAACTCATGAAAACACATAGTATTACTAGGTTCAAAGCTCAATTTGTAAAATCAAAGCCCAAGGGAAGTTTAATCAAGCTCATTTCCAAACCAATTTTCAAGAACATGCATGAACAACATTCAAATATGACATGCATGAGTTTCAAACCAATTTCAAGCTTCAAATCTTGCTCTCAAGAGCTCAATAGTTAGAAAACAAAGTGAAAACATGGACTAAAGCTTAGACATGAACATGCATGTACAATCAACCATGAATTCAACTCCAAAACACACCAAAATGGCCATGCATGCAGCAATTCTAGCATGAACCAACCTCTTAGCACTCTAACTCAACAAATTGACATGAATGATACAAGAGACAACATCAACTCAACATTTGAAAGGTTATATCCTTACCTAAGTCTCACTTCAAGATGAACAAGCTCAATTGTGACAATTATGCATCAATTCTTCAAATTCCAAGCAATCTCCAAGTAAATTCAACAAAGTGAGTTCAATCTCTCTTAACTCTCCCTCTCCCTCACTTAGGTCGGCTGTGATACAAGAATGAGGCTGATCAAGATGTTGGTCTAAGTGTGATAAGGTCAATGTGATTAATAAACAAATGTCCACTAACCATGGCAATATGGTAAATAAGCCTAATTCGTAATTAACTCAATTTTTATCTAGTTTAATCATTCCTATTCACCTTTCAGATAATTAAACCATTAAATCACAAATATTCTACTGATTCCAAAACACTAAACGGTTCCTAATTCGGCCGCCGATAAGGCCTTCAATCAATAGTTCAAACATATGAATTCAAACAGATATTCAATCAATCAAACAGATACAATATGCAATTCAACATATAAACTCATTCAATTTCAGTTCTGATTCCAATCAGTTCATTCAGTACTTCAGTTAATCCAATTATCAGTCATTATCAGTTCGGTTTAACAGAAATCAGTACGTAATTCAGTGGGTTATCGATAATCAGTACGAGGGTTGTTACACATGTGTTCTTATTCTGGTTATTAATCTATCATTACTACGTGATGCGCACAGACACATAAGTATAGACTAGATCGCCTAAATTGAAACAAAACATCTCATGTTTGTGTTTCGAAAATGGTTTGAAGTTGTTACTCGCAAGTAGGCTAAGTCGCGGATTTTGCCACCCTCAAGTGGGTTTAAAACATGATGATTTGCCACTTCAAGTGGGCTTAAAATTCACATTTCAATGAATTGTTCCAATTCAAGTAATGAAGCCTTCATCCATAGGCATTCATACAGTTAAGCACTTAAGCAGTTAGCCTCATGGCAAGCATGCTATCATGGTAGTCATTTACATACATGCAAGGATGCTAAAGCGTAAACACTCACAGTGTACTCCGAGCCAAAAAAGAAGCTAGTTAGTAATCAATGTATAATCCTAGCTATGTCAAGAATGTCTAATGCAACACATGCAAAAATGCAACTAAGATAGGCTCGGTTATTTTAAGATGTCATGTGAATGCAACTAGATAACATGTATTCAAATTAGTATTGAAATACAATGCAGTTTAAATGATGCGCCCAGCCCGGTGCATGCAAGACAGATGAATGGATGCACACATGCAAGCATAAGAATGCTAATTGAAACATACCCTAATCTAACCACTGAAAGCGGATAAGTAAAAGGGAGGAAGACGTGGAGTTGGAAGACATTCACACACACACACACACACACACACACACACACACACACTTATTACAACAATGTGCCCTCTCGACGGAGGGTCCGAATAATAAGCTAACTAGCTACACTAAGCTAAGCTATCTAACTAATCTAATTAATCTAATTAAACTAGTTATTACATAACAAATTGAATAACTAGTTACAACTAATTATTACATCACTTTAATTAATTAACAAATTAACTAAGTTACATAAACATGTTAATTATCAAGTAAGCATTAAACTACACTACTCAGCTCTGCTATGGAAAGTTGAACAATGCATGCTAGGTTGGCTTCGCTCGGAAAATCCATTACCATGCCCCCAATTGTCTCTGTTTTCATTTGATCTCAGAATACTGCAAAAATCTCCAGATAGCTTCTACTCTATCATGGAGACCTCCAGGAATGCTGCCGACCACTTAGTGGTGTTGTAGACCACCTGCCGACCACCCAAACTTGCTGCAGACCAAAAATTCCTGCCACACTCCAGTTTGCTGCAACAGAGAACAAGAAGGGGCACAGCAGTGTATTTGCAAGATATGTGTGCACAATCACCATCCCTATCATTTCTCAAGCTCAAGGGAGTGCGGTATTCAACTCTCGGGCCACCAACTAAGCATCGCAATGCACGATGGCCGAGAAGCCAAGTGTGCACAATTCAATGTCAATGAATGCACAAATAACAAATAAGAGCCTTAACCTCTATCATACATGATCAAGAGGGTCGGCGATCGAGAAATGAGGCATGTTTCATCACTTCAAGTATGAAACATCTCTCGTTTCTCGTGTTTGGACTAACACCCTATCCAAACACAATGCAATGCATGCATATGCAAACAACAACATTCAAACAACATGCTTAATGGACTTAAACCGAATATAGACAGGCCTCAATCATGCTCAAAACAGTGGCCATAATGCTATGAATGGATGGTATGAAAGACAAGATGATGCATGCACATACATTGGCTCACCGATTAAGCATAAGAGCACAACTCTCAAACATGAGCAAGGAGTGACAAATATGAGGGCATGACCACACTACATGCACTGAAATCACATATCAGATGATGCCAAATCATGTGAATAGCCCAAGTAATGCATGCTAGTGACTTGGAAACTCAAAGCTAGTGAGCTAGAATGCACTATGGCTATACAAAGCAAGGCATGCATGACCAAAGCAACATAAATCAGAGCTCAAGCATGGTAAAACATGAACAAAAGCTTTTTTGAGTAGAGCCAAAAGCATGCTAGAATGATGGTCCAAAGCATGATGCATGTTAGGCTAGTGAATGGAAATGCACTACAAGTGCAAGGAGCATGCAAGAGGCTATCAAGCCAAACCAAAACAAAGCTAAGGCATGGCAAAACAATACCAAAAACATGCTGAGATATGACCAAAACATGCTAGAAAGTCAGGCTCAAACATGAGGCTAATAAGGCAAGCATCCAAGATACAAGGAGAGGGGATGACCCCCTCCTATCTGGGACCTCAAAACATCTTTTTCACCACTAAAATTCCTCTGAGTTTCAGTGGTGAGAAGGCCAAAAGGAGGTGGTCCCAATAGCTTAAAAGGATAGCACAAAAACAAAGCCAAACAAGGCACAAGAGGAGGTAGACTACCCCCAACACCAAAGAGGTCTTAAACAAACATGTTAAGCACTAAAAATCAGAACTTTTTGCAGTAGAAAGTCAAGCCAAAATAAGCATGAAAATAGGTCCAAAAGCTTCATCAAAATAAGGCTTTAAAGGGCTAGTTGACTCACCCTTAAAGAACAATTTCAAAGCTACAACTCCAGCAGCTTTTCTGAGCTCAAACCAATCCAAAAAACACCAAAACCAGCTTCTAAGTGCCTCAGCTCGAAGAGTGTGGTGTTTCACTTGGTGTTTGTGTGCAAAAGTGTGAAGGAACTACCCTTTTGAGCACAAATATGAAGCAAATGAGCAATATAGAGATAGAAGTGTATGTATATGCCCTAAGCAAAATTTCTGAACCTGAGACAAGAGGGAGGGGGCTCCCTCTTATAGAAAAGCAAGCATCAAGCTTGTTAAGCCAGCTTGAAGCCTGAACCATTCCATCGATACACGTGTATGGAGGATGCAATCTGTGCACAACAGCTGGCACAGCTGGCATCCACAACACTTGTAGAAAGTGAAGGAAAGCTGCCGACCACTTGAAGTGGTCGACCAGCTACTTTAACTGGTCGGCCAGCCACTTAAAGTGGTCTGCAAGAAGACCAAGTGGTCAGTAAGGGGGGAGAGGTGGTCTACACCAAGAAAACAAAGTGGTGGCATGGCTAGAGACCACTTTTGGTGGTCCAAAGACCACCAAGACCAGTTGGCCAACCAGAAAACTGGCTGGCAAGGAAGAAAAGTGGTTTTCAAGGAGAGAAACTGGTCTCCCACCCTTATTTCACCCTCCAAGCAAGGAAAACAAGGTTTGTGCCAAAAACAAACCAAAAAGGATGCAAGACAAGAGTCCGGGAGCCGAGGCGCGCAGCCAAAAGCCAAGAAAACTAGTCTACGGGCACCAAAAGTGGTCTACGAGGGAAAAGTGGTCTACGACCACAAAAAGTGGTCTCCCAAACCTCAGTGTCCCTTTAGGTAAAGGCAACAAGGCATGGTTCGAAAACCAAGCCAAGAGGAGAACGTTAAGCGGTCCCGAGACAAGGTGCACAGCCGAAGGCTCTGGAAATCGGAAACTAGTCTCCAAAAGGGAAAAGTGGTCTACAGACTTCTTTCTTCCTCCAGGGAAGGAAAAACAAGGTTTGGTTCACTACCAAAGCAAAAGGGAAGCAAGACAAGGCGCTCGGTCGAAGGCTCCGGAAACCGGAAACTAGCCTACAAGAGGGAAAAGTGGTCTACAGACCTCTCTCTCTCTCTCTCTCTCTCTCTCCAGGGAAGGGAAAACAAGACATGGCCTATAAACCACGCCAAAACACAAAGAGTTCAGAGTCCCGGAGGCAAGGCACTCAGCCGAAAACCCCGAAAACTCGAAACGAGCACAAACATGCACAATCATCGAGCGCTCAAACGAAGACGTTTGAGTCTTAAGGTCGGTCAAAAATGGGGTGTCTATAGTTGCCCCTCTTTAACCGAACTCGGAAGTCAAGAAGTGACGGGAGTGAATGTCAAAGCCCAGAGACAACCTATTTTTGACAAGGCCGAAGACTCAGACAAACAGGCAAGATAACAAAGAGATGCGCCCGCAGGTAAAGGCAAGATGCAAATGACATGCACAATGCCAAACATAACTTATGATCATGCAGAGAAAGCTGTAATGATGCATCTAGATGCAAATGTTATGCAAAGTAAATACAACATTTGAAGCAAACCGATAAGGTAATCTCACACATGAGAAATACAAATATACAAACACGCTACACGTGAGACTCACAAGTCAAACCATATTTCACACAGAAAGGGCGTAAGAAAATTACGCAATCTTAACTACGGCCCATGCAGGAAAGACTAAAAGCAACCATTGGGCACACCCGAGGTCTCAAACAAGATTCTAACGCGTTGAACGGAAAAGGAATGGTATAAGCATTGGAACACGTTCCAAATGCTCTTAACCAAAGAGGGAGAAACATAGGGACTCGTCCCACTGTTTTGGAGTGGTATAAGCATCAGAACACATTCCCAATGCTCTTAGCCAGAGAGGGAGAAACATAGGGACTCGTCCCACTCTTTCGGAGTGGTATAAGCATCGGAACACGTTCCCAATGCTCTCAACCACAGAGGGAGAAACATAGGGACTCGTTCCAGTGTTTCGGAGTGGTATAAGCATTAGAACACATTCCCAATGCTCTTAACCAGAGAGGGAGAAACACAGGGACTCGTCCCAGTGTTTCAGAGTGGTATAAGCATTAGAACACATTCCCAATGCTCTTAACCAGAGAGGGAGAAATATAGGGACTCGTCCCACTGTTTCGGAGTGGTATAAGCATTAGAACACATTCTCAATGCTCTTAACCAAAGAGGGAGAAACATAGGGACTCATTAGAACACGCAAAAAGGTACAAGCGTTGGGCACACAGTCCAAACGCTTCTAACAGGGTGTTAGTGTAAACACCGGGCGCACCCGGGTATTTCTAAGCAACGGGGTAAGGGAGAGGAATGGTGTTACCCAAAATTCCTCTGAATGAACCGTACATACAATATCGTGCCTACATAAGAAAGAAACTTAACAGATACAGCAGGATAGGAATGCATGTTCCAAGCAAGGTTGACAGCATGCACCATGCTAATGTGAGAAGTGCATATACAATGCAAAGATGACAAATGCATGTTCCATGGAATATCAAGATACATCTTCTATACAAGAATAATGAATGCATGTCCGATGCGGGAGTAACCAATGCATGTTCCATCCGAGATATTAAGGTGCATATTCAATGCAAGTGTAAGAAGTGCATATACAATGCAAACTTGAGAAGTGCATAACAATGCAAGTGAAGAGGTGCATAACAATGCAAGTGAAGAGGTTCATAACAATGCAGGTGTAACGTGCATAACAATGCAAGTGAAAAGACAGCATACATATTCTGTGCACAATATTCAATGCATATTCGACGCAATATGCTCAGTGAAGAAATGCGCGTCTCGACAAGATCGATTTAGTTGTGACCTCCGATTTACCTCTTGGAGGGATTACAATATATTTCAAAAGGATACACCTCGTGCATACCAACTGACGATGAGATACGCATCGAAGACATGAGTTGAAAATTTCGCAGAAACATTTTGAGCTGAAAAAGTGGGTTCTTCTTGCACTTTCTTGATTATACTTCCAAACCGCAGTTACTACCTTTCCTTCCTGGCCATGTTCACAACTTTCCCTATTCTCCAACGGGGTGACAGACTAGGTTGGTTCAGTATCCAGAATTGAGGCGCATACACATGCTATCTCAATCTATGGGGCTGCCATACAGATTTCAAGCCGATGATGCACCCCTGGGTATTTAAACCAGACTTTAGTCTCGGAAATTCAAAACCTTTGTGTTCTAGGCATCAGCCATTCGAACTCTAGTTTCCACCATCGCAGTTGGTCTCCTAGGAACTCATTACAAACACAGCCAAGATAACTCTGGCGGAGAATGGTACTCAGGAAGAGCACTTCTGATTGCCATTCTGGCTTTGAAGCAGGCTTGAGCTTGAGCTTGAGGTAGAGGCACACTCATGCTTCGGAGCATTGACAAGGCCTGAAAAGGTACATCCGGAATACAATCTTGGAATTTACAGAAGTTGAAACAAACTCAGATGCTTCAAATTTTTCCTCTTTTCTTTTGCTTTGCAGTCTAGAACTCATATAGCTTCAAATAGGTCCTGGTTCTACTATTCTCACATGACCTAGGTTGAACCCTGCGGTTTATGAAAGAAAGAATCTTGTTTTGCACATATGTGGAGAATGACATAGCACTCTAAGCACAAAACGATTTTATTTTTGAATTTGAAATTGAGAGACGAGTTCTCGACCGGGTATTGAGCCTACGACTGACCACAGCCAAAATGACTCAACAACGAGGAAAGACAAGGTAAACAACCTAAACACATCTATTGACATTTGAAACAACTCAAAACAAAAATCGAGACAAACCAAAACACAAGACTCAAATGTGCACGGGGAGCTTGTTTCTCCGGGTGTTGTTGCCCACCCTTTCTCATTTGTGATTTTCACATCACTCTAGCACTCAATCTCTAGTTTTCTGAAAATGCCCTTTTCTCACTTTTTCTCTCAGCACACATCTCTCTAAACTACTGGAAGTGTGTAATTTACACTCAAGCGTCACTTCTTGAGCTTGAGCGGAACAACTTATTGTGTCTAGATGCTCGAGCGTCGCTTTTTGCACCCGAGTAGACCGTGCGTATATCAGTTTGTGATAAAGCCATTTCTCTTCACTTTTCCATCTCTCTCTCTCTCTCTAAAACATTTCAAAACCCTAGATCTAGAGCTTCTCTCTCTAAAACTCCCTCTCTCTCCACATTTTCACCTAGATTTAGTGGTTTCTCTACCCATGTGCCTTTGTTAAAAAGGTAGAGCATCTCAAGAGATACGTTTTCATCCGAATAGAGTTGGGTTTCGGCTTCATCCGAGTTTCTTCCTTGCTTTGCTCGTCTTCTAGCTTTGAGGTAGGGATTTTCTACACTCTTCTATGATTTTTAACTTAGCTATTTGTTTTTCGTAAACAATATTGTGATTTTGGGATATTTTAAACAAACCTAGGGTTTTGGTTTAAAATCAAAAGAGGGGTTTCTCTAATGTATTCTTGAAAATGGTTGTACGAGTGGAATTGAGGTTGAATGTAGACAAATTGTTGATTTGACCCTTGCGTTGAATTTTGGAAGGAAATGGGTTTTTGCCCTAAATGTCCCATATATTTATTTTGTATAAATAAATGAAATTGATGATGAAAATGTGAAATTGGATAGATGTTTATATAAATGGTGGAGTTTGATATGTATTATCACTCACCTATGGAATTTGGATAATTTATCTATCTTGGGGATTGTATATCTGTTTTGGGCTATTAGTCGAGGATAGTTATGATTGTTGTAGAAATTGCATGAGAATTAGGTGAATTAAAACTAATTTTCTCATCCATTTGCATGTCGTGTTGTCACATCTTTAATACATTGTAAATGTATAGTGTTTGGGAGAAGAAAAAGGATGTACTCCATGAAATTAAGTTGGACGGAATGTCCAGGGTGAAAGTCCTGAAAATCATAAGTATACATGGGTGCCAATTCACATGGACGAAATATCCATGAAATGGCAAATAGAAGTGATTATATGGTAGTTGTACTGGCTAGAGACCTATTAAGTCGTATTCTCAGTTTGGTTGCCTGAATGAAATGGAATTGATTTTATGAATTGAGATATACAGTTGGTACTGCATAGTTTACAAACGAATTATGAAATAGTTTGTCAATGGCATTGTATATGCACATTACCCCTATATTTTCGTTAGGTTTCATATATTGTGTTAGATTATTTCTACTGGGTTTTGGCTCACCCTATTTGGGAAAACCATTTTCAGGTACTGGCAATATGCCTCCACCAAAGACTTAGCTTGGGAGGATTGTGGAGCTAAAGGCTTAGTTTATTTATTTTGTATTCATTTTTGTACAAGCCTAGGGCTTAACTTGTATTGATTTTTATACTCACTTTTGGTGTATCCAAGCCTGGACTTGGAAAAATGTAAGCCTCTAGGGCATATCATTATCTGTTTAGCTTTTATTACATTATTACTGCTTGGTAACACGTGTTGTAGATTCGGGATATACTATTTATGAATGTATTTCGCATGTGTCACCCTTTTGTACAATCAAATCTCATGTAATAAAAGGACATTTTATTCGGATTCACAGTGTTATTTACTTATCATTTTGGATGGTTTATTGTATTTGTTTCAGGACTCCACAACTTGGTATCAGAATGTACCGAGTTTGAATACTTTTGGTACGTAGCAAGTGGTAGTTCCATGAGTATGTAGAACTAACTTCCTTATCTTAGGGTTCAAATGAAATCCTAATTAAGTAATTGGGGTGAGTTGTATTGAATTCTATAATTTTGATTTAATTTGGATACTTTGTATAACGTTAGAAGATTTATTCATACAATAAATGTTTTTATGTAATATTCGTTATAAAAATGCTTTTCAGTGTTTGTGTTGTAAAATTGTTAGATAAGTTATGCCAAGTTAGACGGGTCATACTTCAAAATAGTTTAGCGTAATTTAAGGAGGCGGTCCGTACTAAGCGAAGATTGTTCATGCTTTTGGATTTTACCATGTAAAAATTATTTTTGTAAAGTATCTAGGCCAAGATACATCATAGTATTTAAATTAAAGATTTTTTACAAATTGATATAATAACTCCCAATTACATGGTCAGTGTTAGATTCAAAATCCTAAGATATTTTTCTTATCTCATTTTACTTAATTAATAGCTTAATTTAATCGTTTAACTTTCACTCCAAAAATTCACAACAACTCCATTAAATCCTAAATTTCTAAACTAAATTTGTTTCTTATCTTTAGTATTTGTGGATTGACACTTGGTCGTGATTGCTATTCTACGAAGTAGTAGTTATGACCTGATTTTTTAATAAAATATTTTGGTGTGTAAACGACCACATCAACCACCATCTCCATTGTCAATGAAAACACAGCCAGACGTCGGAGGAGATCGGCGATGAGATACATACATTATGTGTATATATATATATATATATATATGTGAACAAACAGAATGTATGTAGGTACGTATCAACGATAATGTATACCTGTCTATGTATATGTGTATATATATAGATGTATGTGCATGTATGTTTGTATTTGTTGTCCAGTTGTATTTAGACTTAAATGACTCATACATTCATATATATATATATATATATTTGTGAGTTATGTATATCTATGAGTGTGTATCTATGTATGCATATATGTGAGTGTATGTGTCTGTATGAGATAGATTTAGAAAAAAATTGATATTGGTGATGATGATTGCAATAGATAAACAAAAAAGTTGACATAGATTTTCAACAAATAGTAAAAGAATTAAGCAAATAGATAGAATTTAGGGAAAAAATTGAACAGATAGATTGAATTTAAGGAAAAAATTGAACAGATAGTCAAAAATTTTGAATAGATAGATATAAAATTAAACACATAGATAGAATTTAGGGGAAAAAATTGAACAGACAGATATAAAATTGAATAGATAAAGAGAATTTAGGAAAAAAAATTGAACAAATAAATAGAATCTAGGAGAAAAGTTGAACATATAGGAGAAAAATTGAACAGATAGTCAAAAAAATTGAACAAATAGATATAAATTTGAGCAGATAGACAAAAAATTTAGTCAACAAAAAGTCAAGAAGATAAAAAAAAAGTCAAGGGGTATTATTGAAAACAAAATGTCTTGTAGGGCTTCTCACTAAACTATTTCGCAAAGCGTGAACTTCTTACCAATAAAAAATTTTCACTGTGCCTATGTCTTACACCCTCCTTAAATTAGATTTATCACTAATTTTCTCATTCTTTTATTGGCATAAAGTAAGGCGGTGACATCAACTATAATGGCCTATGTACTTCTTTTTATTAGAAAATCATTTTGTAGGCTTATAAGTCGAGGAAATTGTAATTTAGTGCAAGTTTTCAAAAAACCCCCCCCCCCCCCTTCCCTCCCAAAAAATAAAAATAAAAATAAAAATAAAAATACAAATCAATGGTAAAGCTTACCAACTTTAATAATTAAAATGATAAATTTTTTTATAATTTTGTAATTTATTTATGGTCTTACTATTGATTTACAATTTCCTCTTATAAGTTTACGTGATGTTTGAATTTTATATTTATTGATTAAAATAATGATTTTTATTAAATCTTTAAGAGGTAGTGTAACAACTATTAAGTGATAAATAATGTAAAATATTACTATAAAATTATTATTATTATTATTATTATTATAAGAACATTTCTTATTTCTTATGAAAAATGATATACAAACCTACTTTCTAAACTCATTTTTTAGATCTAGTAATGTGTAATAGAAAAGAAATTCTAATATACACATTCTTGAAAAATGTGTGCCATATACACCTAATTATGTTATTTTCTTCTTTTATTATGACCAATTTTCTTATTTAGTTACAATATTATTTTAGTTATGATTCATGAGTTTTTAATTATACCTTATGTTGTGTTTAGTTATAAAAAATAAAGGGCAAATTACATATACCTCCCTTGAGGTTTAGCTAAATTACAGATACCTCTGAGGTTTTGGAAATTACAGATACCCTCCTGAGGTTTATATTTTCATAACAAATTGCCCCCTGAGGTTTATATTTTCATAACAATTTACCCTCAAATTTGTTATGCAAAGAGTACCTTTAGGGGGTATCTGTAATTTCTCAAACCTCAGGGGGTATCTGTAATTTTGCTAAATCTCGATGGGGTATATGTAATTTGCCCAAAAATAAAATAAAAAATTTACTTCTGCCTCAGAAAGTATGAAATTATGTAATTTTCTTATTTAGTTAGAAGGTACATACGGTACACACTTCTCAAAGGGTCTGTACCATAATGTTTCCCATAAAAGAAATGATTGACTAATAATTAAAAAAGATATAAGAGAAAATTGTTTTAGATATTTTAATTGATTGTGACATATTTAAGAGTAGTGATATTCTAACAAGACTTACCTTTTAGATTCAATGATGTGACAATCTATTAGAATGTCTAAGATAACTTCATCTCTAATGTATTAATTAATCATTTCACTTACACATCATTGAATTTAGAAAATAGATCTAAAAAAAACTTATATATTTTCTTAAATTTAAAAAATAAGTATAATTTTTATGTTAAGGCCCCGTTTGAAAATAAACTATTTTAATGGGCTATTTGACTTTCTAATTATTTTAACCTTGTGTTTGAGATGATAGTAGATTTTTTTTATAATTAATTTGATAATTGGAAGATAAAAAGTGAAATAATTATAGATTAATGCCTTATTTGAAAAGTTTGCTATTTTAGTTAGTTAATTTAGTTTAATTAAAAAAGTTGTGTTTAGAAAGTTAGTTAATTTTTTTTGTAATTGATTTGATGATTATGAGAGAAAAAATAAAATGATTATAAATTAAATGTGACATTTTATCTTGTTAATTATTTTAATTTATTTTATCTTTTACTGAGTTATTTTACCTTAGTCATTTTTTCCAACAAAGTTTAAATATTACATTTTATTTCAGTAATTATTTTAACTTATTTCAAACAAATAGCCCTTCACTAAACATGGCCCAAAATAGCAATTTTGCGAGTTGGGAGCTCAGCCCAAAATAATCAACAACAGGCGTCAACAGTCAGACCAGACACAACGCAATAAATGTTGACGCCTTATCTTTCACGCCTTCACTTCATTACTCACCCACTCACTGACTACCTCACTCACTCACTCCTCTCTCTCTCTCTCTCTCTCTCTCTCTCTCATTTGATCTCCTTTAACCTCCACTGAAGAGTACTCACCGTTCCATTTCCTCCATGGACTCCAGCACACTCAACTGTTCTTCAATGCTTCTCTTCATCTCAGGTACTCTCTACTTTCTCTAATTTCCTCTCTTTTTTAAATAATAAAAAATTTTGATTTATTAATTCTAAGTTTGTAATCATTTTTTGGGGGGTTTGGATTTTGTGTAGTGTTTGTATTTCCGGCAATGGTCGCTGCCGTTGGCATCAACTACGGCCAAATTGCAAACAACCTTCCGTCTCCGGAAAACGTGTTTCCGCTGGTACGATCGATCGGCGCGACGAAAGTGAAGCTCTACGACGCAGATCCACGAGTCCTCAAAGCATTCGCCAACACCAACGTCGAGTTCATCGTTGGATTAGGAAACGAGTTCTTATCCAAGATGAGAGATCCCAATAACGCCCAAACTTGGGTCAAAACAAATGTTCAATCCTACTTACCTGCCACTAAAATCACCTGCATCACAATCGGAAACGAAGTCCTAACATTCAACGACACTTCTCTCAGCAACGATCTCCTTCCTGCGATGCAAGGAATCCACAATGCTCTTGTGAGCCTTAATCTAGACAAACAAGTCAGTGTCACTACAGCTCACTCTCTAGCAATTCTGGAGAAGTCTTATCCTCCTTCTTCTGGAACTTTCCGAAAAGATCTCACCGGTTGCATCACTCAGGTCTTGAATTTTCATGTCAAGACTGGTTCTCCTTTTCTCATCAATGCCTATCCCTATTTCGCATACAAGTCGAATCCGAAGCAAGTCCCGATCGATTTCGTCCTGTTTCAGCCTAATTCGGGGATTGTAGATCCAGTATCGAATCTTCATTACGACAACATGTTGTTTGCTCAGATCGATGCTGTGTACTCTGCTCTGGCATCGTTGGGGTTTAAGAAGGTTCCATTGCAGATCTCCGAGACAGGTTGGCCTTCTAAGGGAGACGAAGACGAAGC
Source organism: Camellia granthamiana (assembly GCA_036172215.1). Classification (NCBI taxonomy): domain Eukaryota; kingdom Viridiplantae; phylum Streptophyta; class Magnoliopsida; order Ericales; family Theaceae; genus Camellia; species Camellia granthamiana. The sequence continues at coordinate 1,344,929 of JAXFYN010000033.1, read as the reverse complement.
TGGAGCGAATCTAGACAATGCGAAGAAGTATAACAGCAATGTGATCAAATTGATTGCTCAGAAGAAAGGGACGCCTTTGAAGCCGAATTGTGAATTGAATATCTACGTGTTTGCTCTGTTCAATGAGAACATGAAGCCTGGACCGACATCGGAGAGGAACTACGGCTTGTTCAAGCCAGACGGAACGCCGGCATATTCACTCGGACTCGCCGGAGGTAACATCTCGACTCCAACTACGACTACCGGAACGCCGCCGTCGGCCGCGTCGCCACCGGGAACCACGTCGGCCGGTTATATGTCTATCTCTTCGGCAATGGTGAGTTTGTTTTTTTATAACTCTTGTCCTCTAACGTGCGCATATTTATTTTTTTCTGATGCGCATTTTAACAATTTTTTTGTTTTCTTTTGGTTAGATATTTTATGGAACACAACACACAGAATAATTAATTTTTATATCTAGCAAACAGGAATAATAAAATGTTAGACAATGATAAATAATAAAAAAACAAACTAGGGTCCAAAATTTAAGATCCAAAATATGTCTAGAAATGGATTTGGATAGTGATGATTAAGTTGATAAAGTATGATATTAGATATTTGTTGAATTTTTATGTTTAAATCTGTAATATTATTGTAAACAAAATGCAAAAAAAAAAAAAAAAATGAAAATAGCCTGGCATTAATTGATTAGTAGAAGGGAGAAAGTTTCAACAATCACAGTACAGCGAATGGTGTACCATTTTTGGGGTGGCATGGGATGAGTAGGGTCCCCTCTCTCTGAAATTTACTTTTGTCCCAGAGTAGAAAGAAAAATATCTGAGATTGAGTCCTGGATGTGTTTGTTTGGACAGACTGAATAAGAGAGAATTGTAATTCATCGGATTATTAGTTTTAGAATACATTATCCTCGGACTATTTAGTTGGACTGAATTTATATCCTATGTTTGTTTAGTCGTGGGATTAGATGTCTGGATTGAATTATTTTTAGTGAATCTAATATTTGTTTGGGATATTATAAAAAGGGATAAATGCTCAAATGACTATTTTATTCTTTTTAATTATTTACTAAGTAATAGCAATATTAAACATAGCTTTAATATTTTAATTATTTTTAATTAGATTAAATAAAAATTTATTTTATTTTATTTTTTGCACAATTAAATAAATTTATTTTTAAAAAATTAAATAAATTAAATAAATTAAATATAAATAAAAATATATGTTATTTTTTAATTAAAATTTTAAATAAATTTATTTTAAATAATAATAATTAAATAATAAAATAAAATAAAACATCTATTAAAATTTAAATAATGAAATTAAATAAAATATAAATAAAATTTTAAAATAAAACATCAATAAAATATTTATAAAAAAATATTTTAAAAAATTAAATAAATAAAACAAAAATAAAATTAAATAAAATTATTTTATTTCTAAATTGAGACATTTAAAGTTTTTTGAATTTCTAAATATAATACATAATTAAATACTAGAGGACAAAAGTGTAATTTCATTGTCTAATCCTATGAGATGAGTTATCTCGTAGTTTCTATCTCACCCCCCATGGGATAGGATAGTCCCATAAATATGGGGCTAATAGTCTGGGAGAACTATTAGTCCGAAGCAAAACTTTTGAAACAAACAATAGATTATTAGCTCGATGGGATTAATAGTTCAATCTCACACCCTAATCCTTCAAAACAAACACACCCATCTCTGTTTATCTCTAATAATATGAAATAGATTATGTAAAAAGGGTCTCACACTGCTTTCTTGGAAAATTATAAAATATTTTTGAGTATTATGTGTCTTTATCTTCAAATCAATTATCATTTATTATATTTTTTAATTACTTACCATAATATTTCATCTACTCACATTTTCTAATGATTATAATATTATAAAATATCATGCATAAATTATTGAATAACTACCTCTACTTTCTCTATCTCTCACTACCATCTCATTGGACCTCAAAAATAGAGGTGATGTCAGGGATATAGAAATTGATGGGAGAGGTGGATATTTTAACAGTGGGCTACACTCTTTTTTATGTATTAGGGTTTGACTTCCCTTATTAGAAAAATCCATTTATTTATATTGTTTTTATTGAATTGTATTGAGATTAAAAAGTTAAATTTTTCAACACTAACCAACTCTTTTGAAATATGAATAAGAAAATGAGAATATGAGTAAAATTATTGAATAGTCCCTATACCTAATCATGTGAAGTGGGAATTACGAATTACCCTTGGGGGTGTATGAATTACATTCACTCTATTTAGAACAAATACTAATTTGATACAGATAAATGCAAAAAATATTTTAAAGTAAAAAAAAATATTTTTTTATCCCGAAAATGTTAAAATTATATGAAAATGATTCACCAAACCAGTTCTTAATTTTATTTTATTTAAAATACATAATTTGAAAATTAAGCCAAGGTAAGTACTTTTCGTTAATTGTTTGATGTGAATCTGATATACTCATAACTATTAGTCTACTAGATCCCAAACTAATTCTATTATTATAAATCATCATAGGTATGACACATCAAATAATAAACAAACTATTTTAAAAATTAAGGATATTTACGTATAAGTCTTAATAAGTAGATTTATTGTTTAATAAGTCCTATGGAAAAAATTTGTTATAAAAAAAAGTCACTAATTGTAAGTTTTAGTTACAATTTATAAAAATCATGACAAAAAAAAATCACTAATTGTCAATTTTTAACGACGTATATAAAAAATTGTTACAAAAAAAATATTTTTAACGATAATTTTATCGAGACTTATTTTCAATAGGACTTGATGGGAATTAAGTCTAACTATTAAGACCTATTGGTAGTTTATCCTAAAAAAATTAGGGCAAGTATTGGCCGCTAGTATTTGATGCTGACAATTTTCTAACTTGGCTTACATATCACCATTAATGACACAAAACGTTAGGTAACTAACTGAAAACGCTGTCAAATTATGTTTTTAGACATAAACATACCCTTCATTTTCCTAGTAATTGGTTGATTTTGTGGATTCTGTTATTTCAATTTGAAGATAATTGTGATTGATAACGTTGTTGAAACCAATCATTGCATTGAAATTAATTTTAGGTTAAAATATTATAACAGTCCGTGTTTTTGTTATCTCTCCATTTTTCTTTTATTTAGATTATTATTATTTTTTAATTTGACCTTTTACTTGATTTTATTTTTATTTTTATTTTTATTTTTATCCTATACAAATCAAATGCTCCAGCACAATCAATTAGAAAGACATGATATAATAATTTGATGCTCTAATAGAATAATAGTTTGGTGGAGGACATAAATTAGAGTTTTGAGAGTCAAGATGGACAAACGTTAAGGAAATAATTGATGGTTATACTCTTAATTTTGTTCTGGCCTTGTTTGATTTACAAAGCTAATAGTGAAGGTATTAATAATCCCATCAAATTAGTGTGGTATTCACTATTCAATTGGATTAGTAAGATAAATTATCTCCTTATCTATTGTTTGATTTGTATTGGATAAGAAAACAAATGAAAGTAAAAAAGTCTTTTTATTTTATTTCTCAACTCAAGATATATAATACCACCCCTACCTCATTATTAATAATTCTACAAATTTGTTGGATTAATTATCCATTGGATTAATAGTCTTAAAATAAAATTTCAAAACAAATACAGGATTATTGAATCTACGGAATAATAATCATAATCCTATGTTCTAATTATGTCAATCAAACATGCCCTTAGTGTAAGGAATGTGCACCCTTGTGTTTAGTTCAGTTATTTACTGTTTCCCTAAACTTGTTATCCACAACTCAACTCTTTCTCTAGCTCCCCCACTCTAATTAATTACTAATAAATAATTGTGATTTTAACAATGCTGTTAATTGTGTTGTATTTGTATTTGTCATAAATACTAATACTTGGATTTGTTAATGGTTGTCTTGATTTCAGGGAAGATTACATTTTGGGAGCTGCACTAGGTTCTTTTTATGGCTGGTGGGATTAATAGTAATGTTATTATTAGTGGCATTTTAGTTAGTTTTAGAACTGAATTCTATTTAGCTTAGCCACCATTGTTGGAGGGGAGACGCATGCAGAATAATAACCGAACCACCACCCACCCACAGCCTACAGGGAGAAAGAGGAGGAGGAGAGCTTGGGAATTCAGTAAAGCTAAAAATTCTTTTCTTCTTCCTTTCTTCTTTCCTTTGTCCTTTTCCTTTTATGTAATTGTACGCAATTATATTCTCTTGTTCGATTTGGAGCTCGAGCAGTCATGTTTTTTCGTAGATGATGATGATGATGATTATAAATAATATTTAGTAAATTCCCATTAGCCGTGCCTACATAGGATTTGGTAGACGGGGGGACCCTCCCATCAACTTTCACCTCCCTTTATTTCAAATAAGTTAAGCAAGTATCTTGCCCCACTTGAACAAAGAGTAATGGAAAAAGATGGATTGTACCCTTTTGTGTTTTTCTTTTTATGGTTAGCTCTGACGTGTTGTAACCTTTTATTTATATTTATTTATTTATTCTCTCACACAGGAGATTAAGATTAGAAACTTGAGTGATTTTTAGGTAGCTACGGAAGAGGATTGTGCAGGCAGATTATGTTATTACTCAGTGGTTGTGTGTGTAATTTAAATGTATATATAAAATAAACAAAAAAATAATAATTCAGAAAATAATTAAATAAATTAAATTCTGAATTAGCCGCTTATAGAAACTTTAAGTCGAGATTTGTGTTGGACAGAATCTCTTTAAAGTAGATTTCGTCATTACTTCGATGTTTCGAGATTTACTGACCTCTACTTCTCATGATGCAACGACTACTACTTGATTTGTAGTACTACAAAATCAAGTCTGGCAAACCAAACAATGTTGTGACCCTCCCTTTCTCTTCCTACAGACTAAATGATGGACAAATACAGGAGCACAGGAGGACGAAAAGAGGAAAAAGAAGGAAGAGACGCTTGGAAATATTGGATGCTTTGAATTGCTAGAATGGCAGGCTATTTATAGCCAACCATGCACCTATTCGAGTAGGCCTTGGTGGCTGCTAGGCCATGGCCGAAAAGTCGTGATCGAAATGATACCGGTTCGAAAATGAGGTGACCAGAATTCGAAATTTGGAAAATTCGAATTTGAAATTTTGGTGTAAGATTTGAAAGTTTCTTGCACAAAAATTCAAACGAATTTGGTCCAAAAAATTGAAGCAATGACCTGACCCGACCTACAACCCGCAACGGTAGGTTAGCCGTCAGCGCACACACGTGTGTAGGGGTTCTGGTCAAAGCATACTTTGTCCATAACTCCACTCCTTTCAAAACTTAGGGTGCCCCTTGGAGCCCATCCCAAGTATGGCAAACTAGAGGTTATATACTCATATAAACTCTCTTTGTTTCAATGTAGGACAAGTCATTTTATAAATATGTAGGAAATCCACCTAAAACTATTTCCATGAGTCCGAAAATGCACGTTGAATTCTCATTCATTCGAAAATGGTTTTGAGCAACCAAATATACGATGTTATTCACTACGCGGCATTCAACATAAACCCATTTTGAAACAAAAATAACGCTTGGGTCATATCTTAATTAATGCTCAAAGTTGGCAAAAAATAAGATATTTAGAAAGCCATTTTCCAACAATTCCCCATATGAATGGAATTCAAGATAACGGACATGCAACAAAATGCAAACAAATAAATAGTACATTAAGAAGATACACCACATTGACATAGTTAACTTTTGGCTTTAAACCTCCTCTAAAGAAAGCTTATCAGACTTACTGGCTAATCAGTGGACGCGATACATTGAACTGTTCAATTGTTTGTGTAAAATAAGACAATAGACTACGCATATTATATCTGTAGACACAGTTTGGTTCTCACGGTTGTGTTCATTTTAGCTCTGAACAGCACCTAGTAATTCATGAGTGCTCTAAAGAATTTAGCCTTCTCAATTCTCAAAGAACCGGCCCAGTTCACACTCATAGAAGTGACTTTTTATTAATAGTATCATGCCATACCCCACTTGGATGTTCAAGCTATAAGAATCATTAAAAGAAAAGCTTATCCTACTAACGCTACAATCACTCTTCTTATCATAGAAATTGGTAGAAGTAAACCTCGTTAGTGATACGTGAAGTCATCCATAATTCGGTTGTCCATTTGAACCTAGATCTTGGGATCTCCAGTCAACTAGGTTGGGTTGGCATTAAGGCGACTTTTAAGTAATAGGCTTTAATCTCATTCGCCTCGATAAATTGTGCACTTGCTCTCAGGCTAGCCCTTTAGTCAACGGATCGGCAATATTCTCTCTTGACTTTACATATTCTATGGAAATTATTTCATATGAGAGCAAATACCGAACAGTATTATGTCTTCGACGAATGTGTCAAGACTTACCGTTATACATATGATTTTGTGCCTGTCTTATTGCTGCTTCACTATCACAGTGAATGCATATAGCTGGCACAGGTTTAGGCTACATTGGAATGTCTTCTAAGAAATTACAAAGTCATTCTGCTTCTTCTACTGTTTTATCTACTGCGATAAACTCAGATTCCATTGTCGACCTTGCTATGCATGTCTACTTGGAGGATTTCCAAAAGACTGCAACACCGTCCAAGGTAAAGACGTATCCACTGGTGGATTTTGAGTCTTTAGTATCTGATATCCAATTTGCATCGCTGTACCCCTCAAGTACTGTTGGATATTTGATATAATGTAAGTCATAATTCTGGATATGTCTTAGATATCTAAGTACCTTAATTATCGCTTTTCAGTGATTTGACCTTGGATTACTCGTGTACCTACTCAATTTTCTCACAACATAGGCTATATCCGGCCTAGTGCAATTATTAAGTACATCAAGCTTCCGATTAATCGAGAGTACTCTAATTGTGATATGCCTACACTTGTATTCTTTCACAAATGAAGACTACTGTCAACAAGTGTTTTAGCAGGACAGTTGTTATGCTTTCCAAATTTCTCCAGAATCTTCTCAACATAATGAAACTGAGATAAAGTATATCCTTCAGATGTTCTAGTATTTTTTATTCTTAGAATTACATCTACTACTCCAAGATTTTTCATGTCAAATTTTTGTTCAACATTTTCTTTGTGGATTTAATCATGTCATTATTGCTTCTAATAATGAGCATGTCATCCACATAAAGACAAACTATGATATAGCCTTTGTCTATACTTTTAACATAGACGCATTTGTCATATTCGTTTATCTTAAAATCATCCGAAAGCATAATGTCATCAAACTTTTCATGTCATTGTTTCGGAGCTTGTTTTAATCCATAAAGGGATTTGACAAGTTTACAAACCTTTTTATCTCTTGGCCGAGAATTTGAAACCCTTCCGGTTGTTCCATATAGATTTCCTCATCTAACTCGCCATTTAAAAATGTTGTTTTAACATCCGTTTGATGTATCTCTAGAATATATAATGTTGCAATCGCTATTAGCATGCGAATAGATGTTATTTTGGTCATTGGTGAATAGGTATCAAAATAATCAAGGTCTTTCTTCTGCTTATATCCCTTAACAATAAGCCTAGCCTTGTATTTATCTATTGAACCATCTGCTTTTATTTTTCTCTTGAACATCCCCTTATATCCAAGAGGTTTACATCCTGGTGGAAGATCCACCAGTTCCCAAATATGATTTTGCAAATAGATTTAATTTCACTATTCACAGTCTCTTTCCATGATAGAGCTTCAAGATCTGACATTGCTTTCTTGAAGTTTTGAGGCTCATTTTTTAACAGGTATGTCAAAAAATTAGACCAAATGATTTAGGGATCCTAGTCTGCTTGCTATGTTTAGGTTCATCTTCTTCATTATCATTTTGAATTTTCACTACTACACATAACAGTATCAAAAGTTCTTTTATTTGAATTTGTCTCTTCAGTTTCCTTGCAAGGAAAAATGTGTTCGAAAAACGACGCATTTCTTGACTCAATAATAGTATTTACATGCATATTAGGATTTTCAAATCTATGAACTAAGAATCTGTATGCACTACTATTATTTGCATAACTAATGAACTCACAATCAACGATTTTTGGTCATATCTTACTTGTTTTAGGACTCGGGACTGCCACATTAGGCAACGATTTTTAGTCATATCTTAGTCGTTTTAGGACTAGGGACTGCCACCTTGGGCAAACACCCCACACTTTGAGGTAATTATAGGTAGGTTGTCGACCTTTCCATACTTCATAAGATGTTTGATTGATTTTCTTGTGGGGTACCCTGTTAAGGATAAAGTTATGAGACAAGATCGCATTCCCCCATAAGTTCTGAGGTAACCCTAAACTAATCAGCATGGCATTTATCATCTCTTTAAGAGTTCGATTATTTCTCTCAGCAACTCCATTAGACCGAGGAGAATAGGGTGCAATGGTTTGGTGAATAACACCATGTTCAGAACAAAATTTCTCAAATTGTGCATCATACTCACCACTTTTGTTACTTCTTATAGCAATTCTAGCTTAAACCCGACCCGTTGATGTAATAACCCAACTCTCGTATGTGATTCTGGTATATTTTCAGTCCCTTATTCTGTGCTTTCAAACGCTTAATGTGAAATTTTATGTGAAGTTAAGTTTGAGCAAATGGATCTTATGATTAGAGATCTATATCTGTTTAATAAGGAAAAATATCTGTCATAATTAAAATGTTTGGATCAGAAATTGAAGGCCTTAGAAGCTTAATAATCTGAAATTGATGTTACATTTGAGATCAGCATGATTTTTAAGTCATAATAAGCATTTTTGTAAAAATTTGATTTGGGATGGTTAAATTGATTGATTTTTGTCCTATTCACTTTTTATATATATCTATGTTCTCTTAAACATTTGACTTAGAAGATATTTCCTTAGAGAAGGTTAGAAAAGAAGAGAGTTAGAGAAGAGAAGGAGGTGTGTAACAAGGAAGAGGGTTGGAAAACTTGAAGGGAATTTGAGAGGTCTAAGCTTAAGGTAAATTTATTCATCTCCTACAACTCTTCTTTTGAATTGAGTGAGATTTCCTCATAATCATGTGCCTTAAGGTTTGTAATTAAGGTCTTGTGTGTATGCAAGTAGTTAATTGGCAAGATAAACTTACCCTTGATTGTTTTACCTCAACTTGAATTATCTATAGGAAGTTATATTCTATTTCTTCCATGGACATGCTTGAACTCAATTGTGTGAACATGGCCATGTGTATGTGTATGTTTATGTGTATATGAAGTTAGAAGTCTCATGAATTGAGTGATGTTTATGGGTTTAAAGATCAAGGACCTAATTCATGTATAGATTGACATGTGGTTGTACATCTTATTAACATGCTTTTTAAACCTATTTGGAACCTTGTAAACACTTGCCAAAAAATTGTGTTTTGCTTGGAATTTCGGACTGAAATTAGCCAAATCGCCGCACGTGCAGGAGTCATGGCCGCACGTGCGGGAACCTTGCCGCACGTGCGGGGCTCACAGCCGTACGTGCGGCATATGCTGAAGAATTTCGCCCGCTCCGTTTTACGTGCTTAACCCTCTAAAATTGTTGAAATCTGTATTTGGTGCATTTTTGATATTTATAAATTCATTCGAAGCGAAGTGACTCCGAAAATGATTCAATAAGGAAAGGAACTAATTTATGAGTTATGTATGTGTGCAGGACACACTCCGGGAGAGACTAACGCTCTAACACAACGCAGTGAGTAGTAGTGTTGTAATAGTACGTTTTACTTACCGCTAATAAGTACCATTAGCACTTTGTTATAGCATATCAACTATGCTAACTTACATGAACGATTAAAAGAATGTGTGTACTTTCATATGACTCTGAAACTCTGTATGGCTCTGAAATTAGTCTGCTCTGATGACATCTAGGCCTATGGCCAATCTGTGGAATCTGTTAGGCCTATGGCCAATCTGCAAAGAATCTGACAGGCCTAAGGCCGTTCTGTATGTATCTGGGCTTAAAGCCACTCTATTTAATCTGGGCTTAAAGCCACTCTGTTTAATCTAGGCTTAAAGCCACTCTGTCTAAAGATTGGGCCCAAGGCCGTTCTGGAAACAATTATAACATCAGATTAACTATATGTCTTTTGCATTTGTATACGCATTAACATGCATTATAATTCAAGTTGATCATCGAATTATTTAGGTACTATTATTCACTGAGCCTGGCTCACTCTGTGTTATGTCTGTTTCTGTAGGTATCCAACCTGGAGGTCAGCCTTAACCTGTGACACTCGTTTCTCTTTTGTCAATTTCAATGTGCCCAAACACTTAGATGAAGCCCGATCATTTTTGTGGAGTCTTGCTAAGCTTTTGGCTTGTACTCTAATTGTCTTCCTAAAGTTGAAATGTACATAACCCCTTATCCTCCCATGCTTTTGTTACGCCCAATCTTGGGGCGGGGTCTGTATATGTGTATATACATAACTATCTATCTGATGCACTGTTTGTGGTCCTGACATAATAATAGTTGCTCAATGGATGTGATTTTATGTCATATTATATTAATAAACGCTTCCGTTCAAGCCCCATATGTTATACATATTGAGTTGACGTTCGTTTCTGAAGTGATCACGCCCAAACTTTTAGGGGCAGGTTTGGGGCGTGACAGTTGATGTTCTGGATCCAAGTTTTATTATTTTATACGATTGTTCATGTCTTATTTCTTCCTATTCCTCATTGAGTTTGGTTATTGGAGTGTCTTGGTTACGTTTGGAACTTGTCAGGAGTTAGTTTTTCAAAATGGTTTCTACCTAGATTTTGGCTTATTCGCTCGAGTGACACTTCTTGCGCTTGAGCGATCTTTGAGTATTCTCAGTACTTTTACAGACCTACAGAGATACTAGGAGTTGGCATTCTATGCTCAAGCAGTACTTCTTGCGCTCAAGCGGTATTGGCTTGAGCGGCACTTCTTGAGCTCGAGCGATGGTCGTCTGTCTATAAAACTTCTGGGAGTTTCTATTCCTCACTCGAGCTGTAAACTTCTTCGCTCAAGCGGTCAGCGCATATATCAGTCCGTAAAAGTCACTTTTTGAGTCATTTTTTCATATATCTCTCTCTAAACATTTTTTCATATCTCTCTCTCTCTCTCTAAGCATTCTAAAAATCCTTGTTCTACAGCTTCTCTCTCTAACACTCACATTCTCTCTACAAATACACTCTCATCCATTGATTTCTTAACCCTAGTCCCTTTGTTAAAAAGGTAGAACTCATTTAGAGCTTCATTCTAATCAGAACTATGGAGGATAAAAACTCAAGCCCAAAACCCAAGCAAATTAAGATACAGCCCCGAGCATCCCGGCCAAGGCAAAGTTCCAAATAAAGTCCAGGCCCAAGTCCTTAAAAAACCCAGTTGCAAAGAAAACAAAGTCACATGATAAGAGATTTAAACAAGATCGCTTTCTGAAAAGAGATCTGTAACATGAAGGAAAACCTTTGGATCAAATAGAAATCAATGATAGAGATCAAAACTGACAGAAGAAAGGATACGAGATCAACCGACTCTGACAAACTGAGCATCCGATAAGGAAAATCCAACGATCAAGAATGTGAACCCATATCCGAACTAAATCTAGGCCATCCAAAATACAGCAACCCCGACAATAGCAGATCAAGACAACTAGTCCACTTGCCTCACCAGTGCCTGAAGGAATAAAACACCATTGGATCGGGACAGCTATCCAATGGTCAAGATACCAGGTGTCCACACTATAAAAGGGAAGAAGAAAATCGTTTAAAGGCAAGCACAAAAAAGATATTGTCTTTCAAAGAAACAAACAATATGTTTGAACTGTATTCCAACTTGATCGTCGGAGGGTCCTCCCGGCCAACCATGGTCGGGAGAGATCACTAACGTCTTAGCATTTTTCTTTTCTACAAAGCAAATAAAGGACCAGCTCATCCCGATTTCCCTGTAGAGAATAAATTTCACCCTTCCACAATTGGTGTCATCTGTGGAAAACTCGAGAAAAGATGAGTGTTTATCCCGCTCCTGGACGAAATACCAACTCACTCCCAAAATTTCCCGATCGAAAATATGGCTAGTGAAAATTTCGGCCACGATCCCAATAAATCACCTGAGAATTCAGTGCTAGTAGCTCTGCCAGATCCCCGAAAACCAACAAGGCCGACTTGTTGAACAATTAATGGCAGAAATGGAAGCACTCAAGGAAAAACTACACGCGACTCAAAGAAGGCCCGTCAAGCAAGCCAGAACTACCGATCGACAAAAGCAACCAAATCACCATCAGGCCATGAGCTAGACCGCCAATAGCAACCTCGATCGAAAGCAGAAAAAGCGTCTGGTCACCCGAAGGGATTCTTCGAATAACTCGGAGAATGACTTGAGAAGCTGGCTCGATGGTCGAACCAAGGGCCATCCAAAACCTGTTAGATGAAAACTCTTCACAGATGATTTAGCATCCCTCTTTTCCCGAGCAATAGATAGTGCGGATCTACTAAAAAGGTTCACCCTGCCAAAATTCAACTTAAATGATGGCAAAGGGGATCCGACCAGCCACATCCGACATTACACGCAGGCCATGATGTTGTGGAGCAACAATGGCCCGATAATGTGTCGAATGTTTTCCTCAAGTTTAGGAGAGATGGCATTACGCTGGTACTACAAATTGGAAGCCCGATCCATCAGCGATTGGGCACAGTTACAGCAAGCATTTGCCTCCCGCTTTATCACCAATAGCTGGCTGCCAAAAGAGGTTGATGTGCCCCTCACAATGAAGAAAGAAGATACAAAGAGGCTACGAGAGTATTCTAGTACATACTAGGCAGCTTATAATGAGATCAATAACTACAATGAACAACGGGTAGTAGCCTCATTCAAGTTAGGGTTGCTACCCGAGAGCCAGCTCTAACAGTCTCTAACGAAAAAGCCATCGACCAATGTGGGAAGTCTAATGAGACGAGTCGAACAATATTGTAAGATTGAAGGCGACATAAGAGGCGCCGAAGAACTGAAATCTGTTCGGATCCTAACTAAGGCTCCAAGAAAATATGAGAAGAAATCTCCGAACAACAAAAGAAAATCGCCAATCAGCTAAAAATCCGAAATGAGGCCTTCCGAGCAGTTATTACCACTTTCACCGAGCCGATATATTAAAGATTGCATTAGACTACGTTGGCGATCCATTACTTGGCGATCCATCAAAAATCAAAATAAAAAATCTCTGGATGCTTGGCGATCCATCACTTCGCAATCGAAGATTGCGTTATTCTTACCTTAAGGATCATGGACACCTCACAGAGGATTGCAAAGTGTTAAAACAATTTCGGGAGGAATTGGTGCAAAGCGGACACCTATGATCTTATATTGACTCGTCCACAGATCGAAAGGAGCATATTAGGGACAAAGTTGGGGAAACACAACCCATGGCAACTATCAATATGATTTATTCGGTTCCAACAAAGAGGCATATAAGTCAGGAAGCAACACCAACACTCTGAAGAGAAATTATGTCCCTATCGGGGGCGGCTGCAAAAAGGGTTCGTTCATCCACAAGGATTTCTTTCTCTGATGAGGATCTGGCATGGGTCCATCATCCCCATAATGATGCACTGGTAGTAACACTACAAATTGGGGAATTCGCTGTCAGAAGGATATTGATCGACCAAGGCAGTTCAGCAGAAGTCATGTACTACGGACTCTTCAAAAAATTGGGATTGTCCCATGAAGCCCTGCTCAATATGGAATCCCCACTCTATGGCTTCAACTCGAGTCCAATATTTCCTTTAGGATGAATCTTTCTGCCAGTCAAGGCTGAAGAAACAGTCCACCAAGTCTAATCTCAGGTGATTAATGTGTCATCTCCTTATAATGTCATAATGGGTAAAACTTGGTTCCACCAAATGGAAGCCATCCCATCCACCTTCCACCAGGTTCTACGCTTCCCAGAAGCTAAGACATTAGCACCATCCAGGGGGACCAAACAATGGCAAAGCAATGTATGGTAGTGTCTTCAACTTGGCCACCAGCAGTTCGGACAAATGACTCAGAAGAGGAAGTTGAACTCAAGACTGGAGCTAAAACTGTCGAAGAACTCGAAAAAGTACCAATCGATCCTGAAGACAAAGACAGATTATTTCTCGTAGGTAAAAACCTCGCCCCATAAGAGAAAAGTCAGCTGGTGGATTTCTTACTCCACTACGGAGATATATTCGCCTAGACACCTTATGAGATGGAAGGTATCGACCCAAGGGTGACAAGCCACAATTTACATGTGAGTCCAACCTCACGACCAATAATACAGAAGAATAGAAGGTCCACACCTCAACACGTTGATGCCGTCAAAGAGGACGTAGCTAAATTACTTGAAGCGAATGCCATTCGGGAAGTTTAATATCTAGAGTGGTTATCCAACACTGTAGTCATCAAGAAAAAGAATGGCAAATGAAGGCTGTGCATGGATTTTACCGATTTAAACAAAGCATGCCCCAAGGATAGTTTTCCTCTACCGAAAATTGACCAACTCGCGGATGCAACCTCCAGACATGGAAGAATGAGTTTTTTGGATGCGTATCGGGGATACCATCAGATTGCAATGCATCCGGATGATTAGGAAAAAACCTCATTCATCACACCTCTCAAGTTATGTTATTACAAGGTAATGCCTTTCGATCTTAAGAATGCCAGAGCAACGTATCAACGACTGGTCACAAAGATGTTCCGCAATCAAATCGGACGGAACCTTGAAGTATACATTGACGACATGGTGATCAAGTCAAAATAGGCTAGGCACCATCCTAATAACCTCTATGAAACATTTGAGGTGCTTTGTAGATACAAGATGAAGCTTAACGTGGCAAAATGTGCCTTCGGGTTTGGATCGGGAAAGTTCCTAGGGTATATCATCACTAATCGATGAATAGAAGCCAATCCTGATCAAATCCAGGCATTGATCAACCTAACCCCACCTTCAACTGTTAGAGGAATCCAAATGCTCACGGGGATGGTAGCAGCCCTCAATAAGTTCATCAGCCGATCCTCCGATCGGTGCCGATCGTTTTTCCAACTGACCAAGAAAGAGAACCGATTTGAATGGACCTCAGAATGTGACCATGCTCTGCAAGAACTAAAAGGTTACCTAGCCAAACCACCTCTACTCATTAGCCCCGATGACATCGAAAGGTTGTACTTATACCTAGCAATTTCCAATCATGCCGTAAGTTCGACGCTCGTAAAAGAATCTTCAGATGGACAAATACCAGTGTTCTATATGAGCAAAACATTACTCGACATAGAGACTAAATATCTGCCCCTTGAAAAGTTGCTCCTAGCGTTGGTCGTTTCATCTCGCAAATTGCGCAATTACTTTTTGGCCTATCCTATCATTGCTTACTCGACTTTTCCACTTAAGCGAGTCCTGCACCAATCTGACTCTTCGGGTTGAATTTCCAAATGGGCTATGGAGCTCGGACAATATGATATTCAGTTTCTACCATGGACTTCAATAAAAGCGCAGGTTTTGGCCGATTTCCTAGCCAAATTTTCACCAAAGCCAAACACCATAGAGGGCGAAGTAAGAATCACACCATCCACCGACACTGAATGGATATTGCGTTGCGATGGGGCCAGTAACGCTAAAGGTGCAGGGATCAGATTCATACTGATCACACCACACCAAGAAACAATTAAAATCTCCACTCACTTGGGCTTTTCAGCTACCGATAATGAATGCAAATATGAAGTTCTCATCAATGGCCTCACGACCGCAAAAATGCTAGGCACTAAATCTAAAAATGTTCAGTCCTATTCACAACTGGTTGTTAAACAGATAAATGAAGAATACGATGCTCGGGATGAACGGATAATAAAGTATCTGGCAATAGCAAAAGCCACGGCCAAGCAATTTCTTTCTTTCGAGATTCAACAGATCGGACAGGACCAAAATAGCCATGCCGATGCAGTGGCTACTTTGGCCACGACAATTGCACAGATAGAACGACGCATGATTGAGGTAGGGGCCATTTCCACCTCTAGCATCGCTAAGGAAACTACATGCCCTATCCATTTAATGAAAGTTGGATGACCCGTCTTGTCCGGTATTTGTTTAATGGTACCATGTCCCCCGACAGCAAGGAGGCCCATCGGATCAAACTACAAGCTACGCATTTGGCTGAATGATTCAAAGCAACTATTTAGGAAGTCTTATTCAGGCCCCTATCTCAAATTCCTTCATCCTAATCAGGTCACAAGTATATTAGATGAGATGCACCCCGGTTCATGCGGGGCTCATGTAGGGGGCAGATCACTGTCTCATCAGGCTCTCACACAAGGATATTAGTGGCCCTGAATGCATCGTGACGCACAACAGGTCGTACAGAAATATTCGGCATGCCAAAAGTTTTCACCAATCATCCGGCAACCCTCTGAAGAACTCAATCCCGTTTCAAGCCCTTGGCCATTCGCACAGTAGGGATTGGACCTTGTCAGGCCATTACCTCGCGCTCTAGAAAATCTAAAGTGGTTGATCGTAGCAACGGATTATTTTACAAAGTGGATTGAGGCCGAACCATTGGCCACTGTCTGGGATGTTGATATCCAGTGATTTTTATGGCGAAACATCATCATAAGGTTTGGGATACCAAGAGCACTTATATCTGATAATGGCACGCGGTTCGATTGTCAAATGTACAAAGAACTATGCGCTCGATATGGAATCAAGGCTTATTATTCCACCCTAGCTTATCCATAGAGTAATGGGCAAGTCGAAGCTTCGAACAAAACCATTCTAAGTGGTATCAAAAAACGGTTGGAGGCATCCAAAGTGAGATGGGCCGAAGAGCTCCCAACAGTACTTGGTCATATAGAACAATGCCTCGACGTCCAACAGGCGAGACACCTTTCTCCATAGCCTTCAGGGTGGAAGCTGCCATCCCACTAGAGATCGACTTCTCGACAGGAAAGTCTTATTTAGTGGAAAGTGGAGCGAATGACGAACTACTCCAAGGGGAACTTGATCTTGCCGAAGAAATACGCGAGAAGGCAATGCTGCGGTTGGCAACATACCAGCAAGACATAGCTCGGGCCTACAATAAACGAGTAAAACACTGACGGTATGTGGTCGGTGAATTAGTTCTGAAAAAAGTCCTCCCTAATGAGCGAAAAGCTGTAGATGGGAAACTTGGGCCAAATTAGGAAGGACCATACCAGATCACTAATCTGGCCATGGAAGGGGCATACGAGGCGGCCAATCAACATGGGAATGTTCTCTCGAGGCCTTGGAATGCGATGCATCTAAGGAAGTATTATCATTAAACCTTGTAACTACAATGTAATAACGCTCAACTATGAAACATAATGAATAAACACAAGGTTGCATCATAAAATCTTCGTCTTATTAAACCAGGCCTCTTATATTGCATTCTTAATTTCATAAAAGTAAGGAACAGACAAAATTACAAGATCATGGAACTTATTCCAACAATATTCGATGAATACATATTCCTTCTCCAATCTATCCTCTATCCTCTCCAACTGAGTGCTTTCCAACTGTTGGGCCCTTATTCGGAAAAAGAGTTGTTAGCCCTCATTTCAAACTCTGTTTGTTTCAAAACCATCTCCATTTCAACCATATTAGCATAGTCCCAATAGGTCGAGTCCTTATTATTGAAATCTGTATAGTCTTCAAGAAGATTCTCTGCTTCGTACTGAGTATGGATGTAAGTAGCAGAAATCTCGTCCAAAGCTTGACAGGTGGTCATATTATTCTTGTGCCAATGAAGCAAAAGTGGGAGCTAGTCCAGAAAGGTGTAGAGTTCCGCTTAAGCAATCAGATTAAGAACATGGCTTCGCGAAACAATATCACAAGCCCATTGAAGATTCTTTAGGAAAATGGCATCATGAAGAACTTCGAAGCATGAATGGGAAAAGGCCGTAAGAACGGTTTGGGCCTTATACCGCTGATAATCCAAAGGAAGAACAAGGGCTTGGTAGGCAAGAAAGTGTTGTCTTTCAAAAAGCATGAGCTTTAGTTCCTCAATCTAGTTCGGATTTTGAGGAAGAGCAGGTGCAGCAAGATCCAGACCAAAAGAAGGAGGATATCGTGGTTCATTTACAAATTTACGCTAATCAGATAAGGAGAGCTTTTCCTTTTTGGCCAAACGTGATGGACTAAGCCCTAAACTCTCAATTGGATTCAGGACCTTCTACACTATTTTGGTCGGAAGGGTCGAAGTGTACAATACCGAAAGATGATTGTCTTCCAAACAATGAATACAGTCGAATGGTACGTAAGGATATACCACCGAGCTACGAAGAGATGGATGAACCAAGGTCAGGTCATTAAACTCCACAAATCTGTAGTGAATTTGCTCCCTCGTTTGAGGATGGGATAGTTCTGGCCAAGCATCCCAGCCAATGGCAGTAGAAACTGAGACTGCTTTATCCCAAATCGACGTCTCAGAAGAAAAAGAAGAACCTCCAAGTTCCATACAAGCAAGTTGTTGTTCGAGGTCCATATGAGCAGATTGCGGCTGGCAAAGTTCGTGCTCTGTTACAACTTTCATAACTTGTTCCACAACTCGTATAAATGAAATGAAGCGAATACGACTAATTAATGCGGGGATATTATTTCAAGGCTGGCTATCAATTTCCTCTGCCCCTTCGTATACCCAAAAGAAAAGAAGAGTTGAAAAGACAAGATTCAACCCTTCATCTGCTTAGTTAGCAGAACCAAAAGTTCAACACATGCAAAGGCGAAGATGATATTATGCATATCCTTCATGTGTCAAAAGTACTTTACAAGATATACGAATGTAACAGGTTCCAAAAAAAAAAACACCAGAACAAACAAAAAGAGTAAACAAAACAAAACGGCACAAGATGTAAGCAAAGTGGTCCCCGAACAACATCTTTACAAACTATCCAGCTCGAAAAGGATAGGAATCTCGGAATTCGACAAAGGAACTCGGGAGTATAGTTCAGAAGACTCTGCAACTCCCATTCGAGTTATTGCTGATCTCCATTCTTCTCAGAAAAAGAAGTTTTCTAGTTTATTCATCTGGTCAGCATACACAACGTTTGCTTCATTTCAGGTGGCCTCAATACTCGCTTTCAGCTCTATCTCATGTTGGCCCTTCATTGTCTCCATGGTTTTCCTCAAGGCCTCATAATCCGACCTTAATGTATCAAGCTGACAAGCAGCCGCTTCAACATTTTCTTTAGCTGACAACTAGTTTAGTTCGGCTGTTGCAATTCTATTCTCACCTTGTGCCAACTCCTCATTAGAATGTTCCCTCTCCACCAACAATTGTTTCCTTTCATCAGCAATAAGTCTTATTTCTTCTTCGATCTTGTGTTTCTCTTCACCATGCCGATCCTTCTAACGGGTTAGCCGAACCCCTACCTCTGTGAATTAGTTGACGGCCTGTATCACCATGCTCGTTAAAATTATAACAGACAACCGAAATTAGAAATATACCATGATAAGCTTACCATTACTAAATTATGGATTCCTTGGCCTAGAATTTGCTAGTTAAATTGTCCTTTCAGACGTCGAATGTCTTCTGGAATCTGCATACCTCACGCCATAGCAAGGGCAACGCCAGCATCCGTAAATATAGAGTCAAGCGTATTTAAAGATCGACTCCTGATCATTGGTTGGAAAATATATTCAATCGGGCCTTCTACAACGCTTTTCGCATGCTCTTTGCTTGCCTGAACACGTTGCCGACTTGATGACGGTCCTATCCCTCCAGGCGGATAATCGGCCACTCTGCGTAAACTACGATCACCGACGTCTTGACTGGCCCTCCGAGCAGCTTCGGATTGCTGGTCATCCATCATCGAGTAGACATATCGAGCGCCGAAGACTCTGACAAACCAGTCAATAACAGAATCGCCTCTATTAGACGACTTCCTCAGTCTGCTTCTCCTCGCAACAAAGTAGACAATGATCCTACCTCTTGAGGTTCGGCAGGGGCCTCGAGAGCAAGATTGGACACGAGGGACAAGGCTACTCATGGCAGAAATTGATCAATCAACACCTCAGCCGATCGTGAGGCAGCGGCGGAACACCTCCAAACTACTTGTAACGCTTACAAATTTACACCCCAGGATTCGTTTTGCCAATCTGTATTTATCGCGCGATGATCTGTAAAAACAAATTAAAAAAAATTTGAAAAAACAAACACAACACAATAACGATCCAACAAACAGAAGCAAACGAATGAATGACAGCTATACAGTTATGGAAATTATCACGGCTCACCAACACCCAACCTTCGAGGTACAGTTGCAGCACCCTCAGCAAAAAGGGAGGAGGCAAATTCCCAACTCCTAGAAACCATAACCACATCTTCCGATTCTACATCAAAGGTCTCTGGAAGCACCCGAACAAGTGATCTATCTCGATCACGACGCTTTGAGGCAAAAAAGAATGCCCCCAAAGGAGCTTGATACAGACTATAGCAATACTGTAACTCTCTCAAACCCAAATCCAAACCCAACATGTTGTTCAGCGCAAGCATGGCATTTATAATCTTAAAAACGTTTGTTGTCAACAAAAAGGGCGGGACTCCATAGTGGGAAAGGATGTCGCGAAGTTGGGGGTGAAGGGGAAACCTAACTCTGCCATCCACTATCGAAGATACTAACCATGGAACCCTCTCATCATTGGGGAATAAGTAATTATTGCCCAAATGAGGCGGTTCTATATTCACGCTAATAGGAATATCGGAAGTAGACCAAAAATGGGATATACCATCAGAACTAATAAGTAGATACACATATTTCCCCATCTCGATACAAACCCCTGGTGAAACTAACACAATATAAAAAGAGGAATACATGAACACTTACATTTTGGCTGATGATTTGAATAGCAGAAAAGGGGGACAGGTGTCACCACCAGAAAAATCTTCGATTGATATAGCTATGGAGGCACAAAATCCCAACTATCAATGCTAATGATTTAAGCAAAAGAAGTGTAAACGGCGCTCCCTTCCGACGCAAATATCGCCTCCTTTAGATAAACGTGCCCTCGCATTTAATATGGAATACTGATGGACATGTCGGACTGTCGACACATGTCCACGTGACGTCAGCGTATTGGGAACCTAAAAATGAAAACCCTAAAAACCCTAACCCTAGCCGTATCCAGCAAAAATATTATGTTGATCTCTTGCTTTGCGCAAGGAACGGGTCCATGGGGATCCTCTCTTAAAACCTATCCGACGGATAGTACATCGACTCTAAGCTATGCCGATCTCTTGCTTTGCGCAAGGAACGGGTCCATTGGGATCCTCTTTTAAAACCTATCCGACAGATAGTACATCGGCTCTAAGCTATGCCGATCTCTTGCTTTGCGCAAGGAACGGGTCCATGGGGATCCTCTCTTAAAACCTATCTGACGGATAATACATTGACTCTAAGCTATGTCGATCTCTTGCTTTGCGCAAGGAATGGGTCCATAGGGATCCTCTCTTATCCGATGGATAGTACATCAGCTCTAAGCTATGCCGATCTCTTACTTTGCGCAAGGAATGGGTCCAGGGAGATCCTCTCTTGAAACCTATCCAACGGGTAGTACATCGGCTCTAAGTTATGCCGATCTCTTGCTTTGTGCAAGAAACGGGTCCATGAGGATCCTCTCTTAAAACTTATCCGACGGGTAGTACTTCAGTTATACGATATGCTGATCTCTTACTTTGCTTAAAAACAGACCCGTGAGAATACTTTTCTTTAAAAAAAAAAAAAAAAAAATTTATCTAACGAATAATTTAAAAGCTAAAACAATCCGTCGATCTCTTGAAATATAATACTTTGGCATAAATTTAAACTTAAATGTATATAACTCAAGTAGCGTAATCATTTCATCAAACACAGATCTATTAACTCAAAAAGGAAAAATTTGATGCATAATCTCTATAAAAAAAATAAATAAATAAATAAATAAAAACATTTCTCCTAGCCTTGTCCTAAGTACTACCAGTCTCTACTCCCTCAGCAGCATTCTGATTGGCGGCTTCGGTGTAGGTAAGGAACATTTTTTCTCAGCTTAGAGTCTATTGGAACATTCACAGCCTCCGGTGCCAATGTCCATCCATCCTCAAATAACATGTTCTCAAGCTTGGCAAACTGCACCTTGTATATGGTGGTAACCTCATTGCATCCCTCATATTTTGCTGCCTTTATCGCATTAGCCAGATTCTTCTTCGACGCAGCAAGTGCTTCAGAAAGTTGTTCCTTCTCCATCTTCAAAGCATTAATCTCTTGTTCCATAGATGTCAACTTTAAGTCCATAGCTTAAAGCTTTGCATCGAACTCTACAACTTTGCCTTCTGCACTTGCTGCTTGCAGCTCAAGCTGTTTGATCTTCTCAACTAGTAAGTCATTCGACGACCTCAACTTATATGCTGCTCTAACCAGTCTGTTATGATGCACCATGGCCTCATACATGGAAAACTGACCCTACATGCAACCATTCAATTCAAACAAAGCATAATCAACCAACCAACCAAATATAGGCACACAATCAAGCAATAAAAAGAAGACACAACAACTTACTATCAAAGAAAAATGTAGAGCTTGTGAGAAAACAATAATATCTGACTGTTCGGCTAGGTGTGCGGCGTCAACCGATACAATCAAACTGCGAACAATCGCAGCAACAACTTCAGCGCTACCCATAACCGAATCTACGTTCATTAACTACCAATCCTTAAAGGCATGCACCACAGTGATCAGAGAAATAATGACTACTGGTTCAGAAGCAGAGGCTGGAGATGATACCATGGCAGCTACAGAAGGATCGGTGTTGCTCTTCTTCCGAACTTCGATCGATTGGTTGGACGGTCGTTTGCCCAATTTTTGGGCAGGAGAAATAGGGTCATCAGAGACCACTACAGGATTAAGAGAATCACTTACTATGACAATCGGCAAATGCTGGGGCCAATCGGCAGTTGCAAGGTCAGAAGACGTTTGCGAAGCAGATGTTGCCGCCGCAGCTCTTTCACATTTCCTAGCCACGGCAATCTCCAAAAAATTCTTTAGCGGCATGGTGTCGAATATGGTGGCCTCCGAACTAGATGATTCTTCTTGGAATCCTTCTTCAAGAGCAACTTCTTCAACGTTCTCTCATAAATGAGGAATGATGAAAAAAACAAAACCACCGTCAACACCGAGATCTATGCCATATGTGGCTATTACTATTCCATAATGAGGAATGTATGCGAGCAAGACATGAGCAGCCTGCCCTTGCACTAGTTGTTCTTGTGGCCCTGTATACGACCAAGCTCGCTGCAAAAGGGAGAGGTTTACTTGATCTTCCCACTCGCTCGGATCAGTAAAGACTTCGGGAGCTGTGGCAAATGAACACAACTATTAGTAAAATTATATGACAAGACAGATACAAGGACAAACCAAATAAAGGTGACTTATAACCTGGACAGCCAGTGACCTTAGGGACAGGTTGGATCCAATCAACTCCATGAGGAAATTTTCAATTTCCCTCTATTATAACAAATACATCATTCACATCTTTACCAGAATCAAGAAGCATTTGAACAAGTTGGCACTTCACCGACCTGGGTTTGAAGTAAAACTTTGCTTTCTTTGGTGATGGGAACAAAATTATAACAGTACCTAATCATAGACAGACCGAAGTTGATTCCAAGAATATCGTTCAGGGCCACTACTCCCATCACTATCCAAAAGAAATTAGGGGATAGTTGGGAAAGAGGTACCCTATAAAAGTGAAGCACCTCTCGAAGGAGGGGATGCAAAGGGAATCTAACTCCTCCCTCTACTATATTTATCAAGGGGAGAGGGATTCGTTCTTCAAAACCCTCTAACAAACTATCATCGGAGGTGGGAAAGCGAGCAACGACATCCTCAAGGATATTATACAAAGCCCTGAATTCAACAATGCTCTCTTCGGATTTGAAAAAGGATCTCAATCGATTCATTTTAGTCAAACAAAAGCTAACAAAAATGGGAAATCACAAGAAGAAATGGGATGAACTCACAAATAACTTCTACTGAAGGATGGGGAAATGAATATAAGAGTTGAGGATGTGATGCGATGGGAGACGAAAGAGAAAATGACCAAAACCTTCGATTAAATATGTCAAACGCAAAACGGCGCATTGAAGAAGGAAATGACGGGTGTCATTATTTAAATAAGGATACTTAACGGTCGTGTGTCACAGATGGCGTTGTTTTCCCAAGAATCTGCGAAAGTCGACTAGGGCACCTTCGGCAATCCTTTAAAATTAAAACGCCGAAGGGGGGCCAATTGTGGAGGATAAAAACTCAAGCCCAAAGCCCAAGCAAATTAAGATACAACCCAGATACTTGGAATTGATTTTGGAAGAAAATGGGGTTTTGCCCTAAATATATCAAATGTTAATTTTGTATAAATAATTGGAATTGATATTGAAAATGTGAAATTGGATAGATATTGGCGGTGTTTGGGAACCATTGAGATAGGATATTTTAGCCTCAAATTGCAAAAAAGCCTTTTAGTCTCAAATTGTCCCGCCTAATTTTATAAAAAAAAAAAAATGAAAAGCAGCGGCTGTCAGCAGCAGGCAGCCTACACTGTCACCAACACAGCGTAGGCTTCAAACAGTTAAATGACCATTTTACCGCTATAGATCAATTTTGGAAAAAATAAGGTTAAGGCAAATTTGTCATTTCAATCTTAAACGTCATTTCAAATACATTTTTTAATACGACACTCAACCCAAAAATTTAACCCAACTTTCCAAATACAAAAACTAAAATAGCCTACTAAAATAGTCAAAAAGCCAAAAAGCCTTAAAAAAAAACCACTTCACAGACACCCACATTGATGAAGATAGTGGAGTTGGGTATGTATTACCACTCACATCTTGGAATTTGGAAAGTTTATCTTTATAGAAATTAATTATCTGTTTAGATATATCTATTTTGGACTATCGGTGGATGATAGTGTGATTGTTGTAGAAATTGCATGAGAATTAGGAGAATTGAAACTATTTTCTCATTCATTGCATTGAACATTGTTGCATATTTAACACATTTGAAAATGTTGTTTTGAGAAAAAATGGTGAACAACTTGGTGAATCTAGTTAGGAGTGCAATTGTGGTATTAAGTTAGCCTGTGTGTCCTTGGTGAAAGACCAGAAACCTGCGCGGTTAAGTGTCGAGCTTTCCAGTTAATAACGGTAAAAATGATAATTTGGTAGTGCTTGTAGCCTACTTGCAGACATGTCCTAGAGATTCACATTGTTATATTCATTGCCCTGGGTTTTTTTTTTTTTTTTTGTAAAGGAAACGATATTGGCATCGCACGATTTTTGGAAGAGAAATGAGAACGTTTTCGCACGAACATTGCATATGCATTCACCTTATATCTTTGTTAAGATTTATAAACTGTGTTTTAGCATCTCTATTGGGATTTGGCTCACCCTATGTGGAAAACTATTTTCAGGTGCTGATGATATGCCTTTGCCAATAGCTTGGGAGGACTTGGAGCAAGAACTTCATTTTGTTTACGTGTTGTAATTATTTTGAAAATTCAGAATAATTTTCAAGATATGCAATCTATTAACAGGACTATTTTCCCCAAACAAATAGCACGAACAGCTACAACAGGATCTAGTAGGTATTATTATCATAGACCTACCCCTCAGGATATTCTTTATGAAGAAAATTACTTTCATGCCCAGAATTCTTATCATGGCAAGACAATTTATGAATGGAATTCATATGGTTATTCTAAATACCATATATATGAATTAATACATCAAATTCTTATGTATGCCACAATATGTAAACAAAATAATAATACTGATCACCAGATAGTTCGATTCATTGTCAATGGATTTACAGGCATCCTTAAAGGATGGTGGGATAATGTTCTCACTCCTTCTCAACAGAATGAGGTTTTAAATGCGATTAAAATTGAAACTGATCCGACCACTAATACTGTTGTTCACCATGAAGATGCAGTTTATACTTTAATCTAAACCATTATCTATCATTTTGTTGGAACAGCGAATGTTAACAGTGATCATAGTCGTGAACTTCTTCAGAGTGTGATTGTAATTCCAAACCTTGTGAGCTCTCTCTCTCTCTCTCTCTCTCTCTCTCTCTCTCTCTCGTAAAAATTTCTCCAATATACAAATTAAGTATTGAATAATTAAGTTGTTTTGAAGATTGTGACTGTAAGTATTTCTTTCTTTAATGTATGCCCTCTGTTGATATACTTGTAGATTTATTAAATGTTTTAGAATTTTATATTTCAAGTCGTAATAATTATCTAACATTTCTTCAAGATCCGTATCTTCAGCCCTGGGCTATGCAACAAGTAGAATTCTATGAACAACAAATACACATAATCAAACAGCAAATACAGGAACATATCTGTGTGTGGGCGGCCGCCGTTAGGCCTCCACCTCAACAGTAAATTATGAGACCATATATGTCGTAATTTGTTTATTATATACTTGTATTATGTGTTTGTATATTCTTGGGTTTGTGCCAAATAAGGGTAGATTACGTTTAGGTTAGTCCATAAGTAGGGATTGCAAATAGGACACTTTACATTGTAAATAGTTGAAAGACATGCTTAACCTAGCCCCTTTCGAGCACTTAGTTGGTATGAGAGCCATGTTTATACCTAAACATAATACATTTATATCATATCTAAATTATACATATATGGTCACACATAACCTATGGCAGAAGAAGCAACTATCACAACCATAGCCAATACAATCACTTCTACATCAGAAGCAGGAGAACTAGTAGCATACTAGGATGTGAAGGAAGCCCTTGATAAATGGATAATTCCTAAAGTGAAACCAAAAACTATTTATAAAATTGGAACCTTTGATTTTATAGTAGAAAAATTATTAAAACTTTTGAACATGAAGTTCCTTTACAGAATGACGATGAAGTAATTCAATTACTACAAATACAGCATTTAGTACCATTTCTGAAAAAATATAAATATGTCCACATAGGACTTGTTCAGATAGCCTTTAAACCCTTAACTCTATTAGGACAAAATACCAGTC